>JAQQAE010001617.1:0-24781 GCA_029823295.1 Pseudamia nigra
TGTGCCTCTAACCGGTCCGTGGAAACATTTTCATACATAAAACTGGTCCCTGGTGCAAAAAAGGTTGGGGACCCCTGTTCTAACGTATACAGACTTTTCCACACTCATCTTGTCTTTTTCATTTGCTTAAAGGTACCGACATGAGTTTAAGTCGAATGAACTTTGGTCAGAGATCAAGTTGGTTCTGGACACATTTGCCCATCCTCTCACAGAACTGTTTAAGGTCTGTAGTGACATCCACACTTTAAAGCACACTAGATGTGATGACATCAGAATAATGAGATGTTTCATATAGCTATATACTGACAAATTATTGCTTTCTTTCTTCTTGTAGGCCACTATTGAGTTGTGTAAGACTCATGCAACAGACATCAATGCCTTGAAAGTGCTCTTTTCTTCTCTCACACTGATCTCCAAGCTTTTCTACAGCCTTAACTTCCAGGTCAGTTCAGCTGGTTTGTATTTTAAGTAAATTTTCAAATATTTCCAGGTCTGTCTCAATTGGTGATTATTGCAGTGTGCCTAATCGGATTTATAAACACGGCGGTGCGGTGGGTAGCACTCGTGCCTCACAGCTAGAAGGTTCTGTGTTCAATCCCAACACCAGGCGGCAGGGCCTCTGTGTGCATGTTCTCCCCGTGTCTGCGTGGGTTCTCTCCGGGTACTCTGGCTTCCTCCCACAACCAAAAACATGAATGAATGAATTGGCCACTCTAAATTGTCCATTGTTGTGAATGCAAATGAGTAGTCTGCATAGTCATGAGGTCTTGGCCTCAAATTGTAAAGCGCCTAGAGATAATCGGTGATTATGATTGGTGCTATACAAATAAAATTGAATTGACTATAAAACAAAAAAAATCAAGAATGTTGTGATTTTTCTTTGTTCCGGGTAACAAAGAAAAATGTCGGAGTCTTTTTTTCCACTTCTGAAAGTCTGGCATTCATTTGTAAAGCTCTACAGCTGATCTGTTACATTGTATATCAGACCTCTGGACCACTATCCCAAGTATTTCATTCTGTGAAATTACTATTCTAACTGTAGGTTCTGTTGTGTAGAACTGGTTCTTCACTAAATCTGTGTTGCTTCACGTTATTATTTTGTTTTGTGTTGTTTAAACAGGACCTTCCAGAGTTTTTTGAAGACAATATGGAGACCTGGATGACCAATTTCCATGGCCTGCTTACTCTGGATAATAAACTTTTACAAACAGATGCAAGTTATTTTCTGTAGTCAACTTTTCCAAAATATCTCATTTTATTTTGTGAACTTCAATCATTTTAACACTTGTACATGTTTTCTATTAAACTATCCAGGATGAGGAGGAAGCAGGCCTTGTTGAGCTGCTGAAGTCTCAGATCTGTGATAATGCTGCTCTTTATGCTCAAAAGTATGATGAGGAGTTTCAGCCGTATCTTCCTCGCTTCGTCACTGCTATCTGGAACCTGTTAGTTTCAACAGGTCAAGAAGTCAAATATGACCTGGTGAGATTTCTCATCAATTTGTGTTCTTTGTCTTGTTTAATTTTTCCAGTAGTAACAATACACTTGTCTTTGCAGCTTGTAAGTAATGCTATCCAGTTCTTGGCATCAGTCTGTGAAAGGCCACACTACAAGCATCTGTTTGAAGACCAGAATACACTCACTAGCATTTGTGAGAAAGTCATTGTGCCCAACATGGAGTTCAGAAGTGAGTACATGTTTTGCTACGTCAGCAGATTACTCTTGAAAATGTTTGCTCGAACAGGAACATGCTGATGTGCTTTGTAATGCAGACCTGTTTGTTTTTATTGTTGATCAGGTGCAGACGAAGAGGCATTTGAAGATAATTCAGAGGAGTATATCCGCAGGGACCTTGAAGGATCTGGTAAAGTTTTTATCACCTTAAAATATTTACTTCAAGAGCAGATAAAATGTGTATGTACTTTGGTTTCAGTCTGTGTGTGACTGCTGCAGCTGTCATCCTGGTTTGTCCTTTTACATATGACTAATCTGTAAACTTAACCTTCCAGACCTTTTGCCTCTAAAACTGCAGTGGGAAGTTGTCACATTCAGCCACTCAAGTTATTGACAGACTTCAGAAATTATGATATTAAACTTTCCTCCATTTTCCCACAGACATAGATACTCGGCGGAGGGCGGCATGTGACTTGGTGAGAGGCCTTTGCAAGTTTTTTGAAGGTCCCGTCACCGCAATCTTCTCTGGCTATGTAACCTCAATGCTGGGAGAGTATGCCAAGAACCCTGGGGAGAACTGGAAACACAAAGATGCTGCCATCTATTTGGTTACTTCACTGGCATCCAAAGCTCAGACACAAAAGGTATAACTGAATGTGAATTTTTTTTTTTTTTTTTTTTTTTATGGGTTTATTGAGCAGATGTTCAGTGTATACAATGTATTTAAAGCATTATTTTTGTACTCTTCTTTTTTCCACTAGCATGGAATAACACAAGCCAATGAGTTGGTGAATCTGTCTGAATTCTTTGTGAACCACATTCTTCCGGACTTAAAGTCACCTAATGGTAAGAATGCTGTAACATGGCTCATTATGTTAGTGCTACAGTCTTTTGTTAACAAACTTCGATATAATTTGGCATCGTAAACCATCATTGCAATGGTTTATTTTTTGAATGTCTACATATATTTGTGAAAACATTTCTCTTTTATTACTCTTGTAGTTAATGAATTCCCAGTGCTGAAGGCAGATGCCATTAAGTATGTCATGATCTTCAGGAGCCAGGTATGTATCGTTGCTTTTTTTGAACAAACTATTTTTAATGGTGAGGTGAGTACATTGTTTTTCTCGCTCTCTCCCCCTCCCCCAAGCTTCCAAAGGAGCAGCTGATACAGGCAATCCCTCTGCTGATAGCTCACCTGCAGGCAGAGAGCACAGTGCAGCACACATACACCGCCCACGCTTTGGAGAGACTTTTTACGATGAGAGGTCCCAACAACACCACGCTGTAAGTACTGGAACTAAAATTCATCTGTTTTTTTTTTTTTTTTTTTTTTCTCAATGCATAGATGCCTTGAACAAAGATGTTTTTTAATTTACCCGTAACCTGGTTTCAATGTGGTCGGTGTTTCCCAGTATCACTGCTGCTGAGATGGCACCGTTTACAGAACAGCTACTCAACAACTTATTCAAAGCACTGGCTCTTCCTGGGTCCTCAGAAAATGAATACATAATGAAAGGTAAACATGACCTTCATTTTTGCTCTAAATACTCACCAGCCAGTGTCACAACAGCCCCAGAATTCTTTTTCAGTAGCTTCATCATACTTTTTGCTTTTCTTTTCCTGATTTTCATTTTTAAAGCCATCATGCGCAGCTTCTCCCTGCTGCAGGAGGCCATTGTTCCCTACATTCCCACTCTTATTGGTCAGCTCACTCACAAGCTCCTCTTAGTCAGCAAGGTAACTTATATTTTATTTTTAAGGATAGATTTATCAGTGTTTGTTCAGTCTGCTGAATATTCTAACTTCTGTCATCTTTCAGAATCCCAGCAAGCCACACTTTAACCACTACTTGTTCGAGTCTCTGTGTCTGTCTGTTCGGATTACATGCAAGGCTAACCCTGCCACTGTTGGCAGCTTTGAGGAGGCTCTTTTCCCAGTTTTCACTGAGATCCTTCAGAATGATGTCCAGGGTAGGTCAATCATGTATTGGATATATTTCTGTGCTTTGATAATGAGTGAAATAATATCTCATATAAATATCATCCATGTATCCTTTTTTATAGAGTTTCTTCCTTACGTGTTCCAAGTGATGTCTCTCCTCCTAGAGATCCACTCCAACTCTATTCCCACTTCCTACATGGCTTTATTCCCTCACCTCCTGCAGCCTGTGCTGTGGGAAAGAACAGGAAACATCCCGCCATTGGTGCGCCTCCTCCAGGCTTACCTGGAGAAGGGAGGTGGCACTATTGCGAGCTCTGCCGCAGATAAAATAGTGGGTGATGACAATGCATTATTTCTTGAAAGCACTGATTCTATTTCAGCTTCTGTAATATATAATATTTGTTTTATAATGTAACTTTATCTCCTCAGCCTGGTCTGCTTGGAGTTTTTCAAAAGCTTATTGCCTCAAAGGCAAATGACCACCAAGGTTTTTACCTCCTCAACAGCATCATAGAGCATATGCCCCCGTAAGTTTTCAGTGTTTGAGATAAGTAGTGCCCCTTTTACACCAAAATAAACCACGGTTCGCGAACTGGTGCCGTTCAAGTTCCCTGGAACCTTGGTGCCATCTAGTGAACCGGCCGCATTTACACCAGATTTAAGATTAATTATTCTAATCACCACTGCGTTATGAGCAGGGGTTGTCCTGCATGTTTTTATTATGGAAATAAACATTACCATGATGGCAGATGGCGTGAGTTATCCAAAACCACGCTAGGATGTTATTCTAACAAGAAGAAGCGAAGAATAACGCTGCATGACGGACAACTGATGCCATTGCAGCGGGTTGTGTGGATTCCTCCGTGCTGCTCTGTTTTACGACGCGCTACATGGGCAGGTGTATGCACACCCACTCATGTCATCACGGTTCGCACTTTGAGAACCTACTATGCTCTGATTCGAGCTGGAAGCCAAAGTTCCAGGTTCCGATTTTTTTTTTTTTTTTTTTTTTTAAGTGTAAATGCTCAGAACTAGGTTCATGAACCAGGACTGTGCCGGTTCCCTGTTGGTGTAAAAGGGGCCTAGATGTAATTCCTCTTAATTAAAAGTGCGTGATTTAGAAAGTGATACGTTTTGATGATCTGATTCCTTTTTTTTTTTCTTCAGTGACTCTATCACACAGTACAGGAAACAGATCTTCATTTTGCTTTTCCAGAGGCTCCAAGGCTCCAAAACCACCAAATTTGTCAAGAGTTAGTATATTCAGTTTGTTTGCCTTTCTGTTATGAGATAAGTGTGTCTTTTATGTAAATGACAGCATGGATTGTCAACACAGCACAGAGTATCCATTTGTTCATGCTTCTCAGTCCAATTCTGGCACTTTTTATAATAATAATTTTGTATGTCCATCAACATTCCTTCTCAGATCTAAACATATTTCTTTTGTTTTTGACATGATGCTTTTACAAGTGTTGCCTTCAATCCTTTCTGAAGTGAATATTGGACAAATGTTCAGTTTTAACACTAGTGCTTTGTGCTGTGCCTGGATTAAAACGGTCACTTCTGGGGGTTAATATTGACCAAGGTCATTTTTGTTTTCCTAAAATCTGTTTTTGTTTGCAAATAAAAATAGCTGTTTCTAAATTAAACCAGCATGCTTTGAAATGTTGGGAATCAGCAGTTGAGAAAATTCATTTCATTGGGGCCTAATATTTCTTACCTCAACTGTATGTTGGTAGTTTTTTTTTTTTTTTTTATGCTACTAAGCTAATAAAGCCTACTGATTCATTTACTTTTCACAGGTTTCTTGGTGTTTGTCAACCTTTATTGTGTGAAATATGGAGCCATTGCACTTCAGGAGATTTTTGACAGCATACAGCCAAAGTAAGTTCAGTACAAAGTTAACAAGATGTCAGAAGGTCTAGTGACTGGTTATTACCTTCTCCGCCAAGGCTGACAGTCTCAGAAGAAGGTTATGGAAAGTCACCACATGGCCGTCTGTACTTCTGTCCATCCAGACATTTTTACTTATACCTCTGCAACCCCTAGGCCCAGAATGACCAAACTTTACACATGGGTACTCCCACTAGGGGAGAGGGTTACCATGGTGACATGACCTAATTTGCATATTTAATTAGGTCACAGGGTCACTAAGTGCAAAATTGTCTTGAGATCTGTAGACCTATGGTTTAACTCTAGATCGCTAAAATTGTATTTGTACCTACGAGGGGCCCGGTGGGGGATTAGACAGTTCACTGCCTTCTTGTTGTTTAAAACCTTATAGTTACAGCTATTTTCCTTCTCTGTTCCAGAATGTTTGGCATGGTATTGGAAAAAATTGTTATTCCAGAGGTTCAGAAGGTGTCGGGGGCAGTTGAAAAGAAGATCTGTGCTGTTGGCATCACCAAAGTCCTCACTGAGTGTCCTTCAATGATGGACACAGAGTACACTAAACTCTGGTAAGGGTCATCCTTCTTACTGGAAATCCTTATACAGCAACTGTCTGCTAATGTGTTCACTCACATTTCCCTTCCTGCAGGACTGTTTGCCAGTGTTGCCTATAACAGTGATGATGTCACTAACCTATTAATTGTTGAAATGTGTTTGGATTAGTTCTTCTTAAACAGAAATGTTGAATCTTTTTATGTAGAAAAAAATGCAGGTTATGGTTCATAGGATGGAAAGCAAGAAGAAACACATCAGTGGCTTTGTACCAGCTCTATAACTTCGAAAATCACATTAATGATTATTTGAATGTAAATGATAATTGTCTCTGTTTAGGACCCCCCTGCTCCAGGCTCTCATTGGTCTGTTTGAGTTGCCAGAAGATGACAGCATCCCAGACGATGAGCATTTCATTGATATTGAAGACACTCCAGGCTATCAGACAGCTTTCTCACAGTTGGCCTTTGCTGGAAAGAAGGAGCACGACCCGATCGGAGACGCTGTTGGCAATCCTAAAATCTTGCTGGCCCAGTCACTGCACAAGCTCTCTACTGCCTGCCCTGGAAGGGTGAGTTTAGACGTGACACATGTTCAACACTAATTTAAGGTGTTGGTTTTGTACTTTGTATTTTTAAATTAACAGCCTGATGTGACTAGAAAGTACACATTTCTTTTTTTCTTTTTAATCTGTCGGTACAGGTTCCTTCAATGCTGAGCACCAGTTTGAATGCAGAAGCCCTCCAGTATCTGCAGGGCTACTTGCAGGCAGCAACAGTGCAGTTGGTTTGACTCTGATGTGATGGTGCTGATTAAATAAGCAGACCACAATACACTGCAAGAGACCCCAGTGTGGCCCCAGGTCACATGAGACCTGCTGAACTTAAGTCTTTACAGGTTTGGTTTGACTTTGATGGCTGTGATGGAATCACCAGAGAAAAGGAAATAATATAATGTGTATCCTCAGGTGGAAATTTTAAGGGATTTTAAAGACATGACCAAAAGTTGCCTAAACTGCATAACAGATTTGTGTTTGGGCCTTTCATTTGCTGTGGCAAAAACAAACTAAAGAGACTTGTTTAGCAAGGATTTGGATAACATGCTCTGACTGAAGTGATGGCAGTAGCAGAGGTTGACTTATCAGTATTGTGGGTCATGTAACATCTGAATTATGTGGGAGGGATTTCATTAATGCTTTTTCTATGTTTGAATTAATTTTTACGGTTATTGAAGACTGGTCTGTGGCTCAAACATAACGCTTCATATTTTCTGTTGCATGTCATGTAGATTTATTCATGTCTTTGTTTCTGCACTGTTAATGTGAATAAAAGAGGCACTTGTTTAGGTTGTTGTTGCTGCATTTTGTATTATTCCATTAACATTTTTTCCGTATAATTCACTGTGTCCCAGTGTGGAAGTTACTGAGCTTTATTTTTACTTTATTTTCTCAATCAATCCTTGGCTCTTTCACACATTTCAACAAGTTTCTTCTTTTGTTAGTTGTTTCTCTGCAGCCCAGTGTATAATGAACATGTGGGCAATCCCTTCAAAAAAAAAAAAAACAAATGCAACAGGATGTAAAAGCAGCCTTTGGTGTTAGCAGCAGTTCATGATTAAACAAAGAACTGACGGGAACACTTCGAGTGTTTTGATGTGGCCGTTGGACATATTCTGTTCAATGTTCTTGATGAAGGGCAGCATGCATGTGTCACCTCCCATGAAGCGATGTGTTGCAACATTTATATCCCAAGGCAGCAATCTAAAGAGAAATGAGAATCATTTAGTTTTCTTGTTTGTTGCTCGAGCACTCACTTGGTATGTTAAAGTGTAGAACTCACGCTCTTGTGAGGAAGGGGCTGTACATGAGGCGGGGAATGCAGACCATCTGCTGCTCTCCATGGCTTGCATGGACTCCTGTACAGTGTAGTGTGGCTCCACAGGTGGAATTAGACTCTAGAAGATTTTGATTAAAAAACTAACAGTACTTCATTTGTACATAGTAAGTATGAAAATATTGGAGCCCTACCTGATCTCACAGTCTGCGAGCGTCCCTGTGTCTACACTATAAGGACAGACCAGGGTGGTTTTGACTCCATCCATGTTCTCGGTTTGCAACTCAGTGACTTGTGGAAACCCAACAGTTCCAAATTTACTGGCACAGTAGTCCTGAAGGGAGATATAACTGTACCAGCAGTGGTTCTAAATCAGTGTGATCAGCTTGTAATTGAATAGTACTGTAGTTAATAAATGTACCTTGACACATGCTGTGCTGAAAAGTCTGAGAGCTGGCGACTGTCACAATGTGACCATGGTTCTTTGATTTCATCTGAGGTAGAAAAGCCTTAGTCATTTGTGGAAAACAAAAGAATCAACTGTGTATAAACAGCTGATTAAACATGAAACAGAAAAACTCAACTGTTAAAAAAAATATCCACATTGTACCTGTGTGTTTGGAATCATGAGTGTGGAACCACACAAGTAAGATGACATGGGCTACTAGTCAAAACTTAAGACACACCACCTCTGTTTTTTTCTTATTTTTACTTCAGCATTATACATTAATTCTGAAGACATCCAAACTGAAAGAAGACATGGAGATATTTAGTTAAAAATGTGAGGTGGGTCAGTAACCCTATTAGTACTACTGCACAAGTTCATATTATGGCAGGCAACACTCACTTAAGGGAAACTGATAAGACCATAATTAGTCATTGCCTTCAAAAATGAGTATCAGTTCATCTAAAAAATGTCCTTTAGTGCAGTGATCCAAACCACTAAATGGTCTCATGAAGATCATCCCAGTTTATGAGGCAAGTAATTCTAATAAACTTATTCTCTGCAGCAGAGATGAATTTAACACTTATTTTTTTATCTTAAGGCTTTTCATTTGTGGTACAGTCTCATGCACTGAAGAACTTTAAGAAAATATAGGACTCTAGGACTAGAGCATAACTGCTCTAGGCTTGCTCTCAGGTTCTGTTGAGTTTGCTCTGTATAAGCTTGAAGTTCTGGCCTTGAAATGTGAAATACATAGGTAATGCTGGATTATGACTGGCGCTAAACAAATACAGTTGCATTTAATTGAATAATTAAAAGACCTATTTGGGTCATCCATTACATCTGATCTTGAAGATTTTGAAGTGTAATTTAGGTCTAGTTTGGACACCTGAATCCCTAAATGTAATACTATTATTGCATAACTCATAAATGTAGTAGGGCTGCGCAATAAATTGCATCGCAATTGCGGTATCATCCTGTGCAATTATACAATCGCAAAATAAATATGCAGGAGGATTTAGTGATCTAATTTGCAGAAATGGAAAATCGCTCTGCATTTTATAATAAGCCCTGTGCAAAACGTGCAAGGAGAAACAACTTTCTTCTGTGTTCTCTGACTTCCCATTATTGCTGTAACCTTTTTTTCTTGTTAATTTATTTCATCTTGTATGGCAGCACCTGGAGAAGCACTCAGCAAGCACTGCCATCGCAGTAAGACTTTTCACAAAATTATAGGCTATAAACTGCAATTGTGACAGAGACATTTTACAAAACTGGGAAGGCGTCAGGTTTTAGGGTCTTGGAGCAGCTCATTTATTCTTATTAACATAAGCAGAAGTTGTCAGCTTTTCCACACATTGAAGATATAAAAACAAAAATGACCTGCCCACTATGTGTGCCTCCGCAATCTTTAATATTTGGTGCTAATGAGCTTATATCCTTTTATTATTTAAGCAAAGACCTGTGAGACTAAAGCTGTAAGAGGATCAGAAGCAGAATCACCTGTTCTTCTGGTGGGCTCCCGTGGGCTCCTTTCATTGGGGATGAGTGGGTAAGGCCTCCCACCCCTTTGTTCCCTCGCGGTAACTCGGGACATTTTTCACAGACTCAAGGACGTGCAGCCTCGGGCCGCTCTGGTCCCTTCACACACCAGCGCACCAACACTGAACAGATGCTTGATATAGTCCTGAGTTAGAAGAGGGAGAAACAGTTTGGAAGGTGTTTGTGCGTAAAGGTGCGTGCGTCAAGGTCTCACCCAAAGCAGTGCGTGGCAGTTCACCAGCAGAGTACTTTCCAAAACCTCATCAGGACGAGCCAACAGCCTCCGTCCGGACACCGCCTGCGTTATTGACCAGAATCCAAACCTCCCCGACCTCTGTCCTCACCCTGTCTGCGGTTTCCTAGATGCCCTGGCGCCGGGACAGGTCCACGGTGTACGTGTGCAGCTGAACTCCCAGCTCCCTCGCCAGCTTGGCGGTGTGCTCGTTGGCCGTGTTGCAGTCCCGCAGGACCAGGTGCGCTCCCTCTTTGGTAAACTCCGGCGCGAAGAGCCGACCCAGCGCGGCCCCGGCATCATGAGCAGATCCACGATGAAAATCATGACGCTGTCTGCTGAGCCCACGAGATGTTCAATAGCCGCGCCAACAGAGGCCACGCTGCGTCTGTGCGTGACTTGCAGCTGGATGGTCCATCCTATAACAGGCGCGCGGCGCATTAGGACTGATGGTGGCCACCAATAAAGAATCTGGTGACTGAGGAACCCGCGCACATTCATAACTCGTTCATAACCACTGGCTGAGAGTAAAACTGACGCAGGGATTAATAGAGGCCCAACGCCCGGATCCAATCCACCTTAATACTGGACAAACCGTTCACAACAAACCCCATAATGGAGAGGTGATTTAAGGGGGTGAGGTGGAGGTTTTGCCCTTCAACATTAATAACATGTGTATTTGTCTCCTCAAATTAAAGATATTCAGTTTGTGGTTTGGCATCTTTTGACTTGTAGTTTGTACATGTAGAAGTGATGTTCAATCATTATGTAATTTTTATAAACCTACCTAATGTGCTTGGTCTCTAAAACCCCTTTGGAAATAATGACTTTTTTTTGGTTTATTTTTGTGTAGGTGCTGTTGATGTTCATTTCTTGGTTATGAAAGTTAAAAATAATTGACACACTGTCAAGCATCTTAAAGGAAACATATTGTTACTTATTGAACAAGTTAATTTAATTCTCGCACCTTGCTGTGTTTGTATATTTTAAATTTCACCGTGTTCCTATCAGGTGAGAACCCCCGTTGCTGAACCAGTGTCATAACCTGCAGTACCTTCAGTGTCCACTGGGGGTTGACTCCAAAAATGAATCAATCCACATAGAGTTCCATGTTAAAATGTCCAACTTTAGAGCAGAAATAAACATGTTTTCAGTTTGGTACAAACTATTCTTTTGGTCTTCATAGTTTTTCCATCTCTGTGAACAATGAACAGGGTGAACTTGTATAGAATGTGTCTGTTCAAATGATCCAAATACCAGTGCAGTATTTCACATAAATAAGGACTTCAGTGCTTTGATCTAAATTTATGTTCAAGCTAGAGGTACACACCTAATCATTTACAATTTCAAAAAGTTGGAATGCTGTATAAAATGTAAATAAAAACAGAATACATTGATTTGAAAAATGTCAAAAACCCATATTTTATCCCCAATAGAAATTAACATATCAGATGTTGAAACTGAGACATTTTAGTATTTTATATTAGCTCATTTTGAATTTGATGGCAGCAATACATCTCAAAAGAATTGGAACAGGGTGATGTTTACATTGTGTCACGTGCCCTTTTTTAAACAACTGTTTGTAAACGTGGGAAGTAAGGGGATTGCTGGTGATTTAGGAGGGGAATGTTGTATGATGGAGGATTCTAGCTGCTCAATAATCTTGGGCCTTTGTTGCTGTATTTTTTGTTTCATGATGTGCCAAATGCTTTCTATTGTTTAAAGGGTTGTACTGCAGGCAGGCCAGTTCAGCACCCGCACTCTTCTCCTGCAAAATTAGGTTATTGTGATGGATGCAGTCTTTTGTTGCCCCTGTTTCAACTATTTTGAGATGTGTTACTGCCATCAAATAAAAAATGAGCTGATATTTCCTATGAAAAGTTAAGTGTCCATTTTCACATCTGATATATTATTAATGTTTCATTGGGAATAAAATATGTGTTTATAAGATTTGCAAATCATTGCATTCATATTTTATTTACATTTTACATTGTCCCAACTTTTTTGGAATTGGGGTTATATTTCACCTTAGCTCCATGTATACCTGACATGTCCACTTTTGTCTTACAGTGACAGGCAGAGGTGCCAATATGGCGGCACCCAGAGGGTCCTTCTGTGAGCTTCCAAACAGCTCCTCAGAAACATTTGGTGACATCATGCAGGATTTGTCCATGTTTACATACCGTCTATGGTTCATATATTCCATTCTCCTGATTTTCAGCCCAGAATCAGTCAGGCTGTTTCAGTGTGTGTTGCTTTTAATGCAAATGAGTGATTACAGACCACACCCTTTTCTTGTCTGTGCCTTAGATTCCATCATGTACATTCCTTGGCACATTACCCCAGTCTGGTGCTTTTGGTGGACTGATTGAGGGGAGTTATTGTATACTTGTGACATCACAAATATCCAGAAATTCAAACCACTTTATTCAGGGACAGTTATCTGAAAAAAGGATGTGCATATTTCTTCTTTGAATAAGAATTTTGACAATAACTTTATTTTTAGAGCCCAAAGAAATGACATGAAACACTGGTTTTCAATGCTTGTCTCCTTTAAATATTTTTCAGCAACTTCCATATTTAATATAAGGCTTTTCTGTATTATTTTTAACTAAAACAATGCAGAGCATCTAGTGTGTTTTAGTGCTCTGAGGATTTAGCTGAGTCTCTGTGAGAGGATGCGGTGCACTCTGAGGCAGGACTGACCTTTAATTACTGTGTTTCTGCACACTTGCAGAGTGCTCTTTAATGTTGTAAAGGTCCAGGTGTAGAGATACCCAGACAAGCAGACAAAGGACAAACCACTAATCAAATCAAGGGACACAGGCTCAGTGTTAACACAAAATGCTGACACTCTAAGGTGGATGTAGACTTTTAACTTAATAACACTTAACCTGTGAAAAGCTCCTCTGTGCCTGTGCAACAATACATTAGCATGTTTCCCACATTTATAATCATATTTGAAATATGAAATTATGGCGAATAATGTATGTTTAAACCCTGACACTCTCTTTAAACCTTTCATAATTGTTGCATTTTAAGAAACAACAGGCTAACTGGGACTCTGAGCTACATGTTATTTTTTATGTAAGATGTTTACACAGTATATTTTTAGCATTTGATCCATGGCTGGTCAACGCTTATGCAGACATTCCTTTCATCTGTTGTTGAACGTTAGCTGTGAGCCATGATGTGAGGTGGCTTATCCAAGTAAAATGTGATGGTGATAAACGGTATAGCATGTGTGCACAAATATGCAGCTTTTCTCACATGTACATTTAAACACATGTTATGTGATAATAATTCTTTTTTTCTGGATACAAGTGATTAATAATGTGCGGGATTGAAATGCCAAAAACTGATTGGATCCAGCTTATCTTTGACATATGGGTTTTTTGTTTGCATCTTTGAATAAAATGGTAAAAATAACACATTCCTCATTTTGAACGGCTGTCGTAGACTTTCATAAATAAACACATATGGGCCTATTCTGCCTGACACAGGCAAAGCAATATAGACAAACTGAAATGGAGAAAGATTACTTTACAACTTGAATGCAGTATCTTGATTTTTTTTTTAAATTAATTTTCCACTTTGTTGAGTATTTTGTCCAGTGTGGGACTTTTTGGTGTGTATTTTGTTATAGTTTTTATGATTATTTTGTTGATTTTCTTAACTATTTTGTTAATTCTTTTTCATTTAGCTTTTGATTGAGTTCATTTTGTTGGTTATGTTGTTCACATTTATTTCAATTTTGCTCTTTTTAATATATTTTTTAATGTGTTCATTTTCCACTTTGCTTTGCTAGTTCTTCTTCATTTGGCTTCTAATTTTGTTCATTAAGCTGAAACAAAACCGAAGCCTCGTAATTTACTGACTTCCTGTAGATTTCCATGTTTTGTTTTTTTTTTTGTTTTTTTTGCCAGAATTTAGTTGTTACTGCAAATGTGACCATGATTTTCTGTGAAATGGTCACATAACTGAGGACACTTTGTCCTAAATGTAAACCAGAGCCACCAGTTCCAGTCTGAATCATTCCTGCCAGAATGTGGATTCACTACCGTGTGCTTTGTGGGGCAGTAGACTTTAATTATACATTATACAAATAAAATCACAGTTGAACCCTGATGAATCCCCTTGGTTCTCGTGTTCTGAGCAAGACACAGTATACGGTACCGTATGTCTACTAACACTAGTGTGTGTGAAGCAAAAAGAACCTTATTGTATTTTTGCAAAATTGGAAAAATGAGAACCTGTTCAGCTTTTGCATAAGTGGACTGGAAACGTCTCCTTTTTTACTTACAGGATCAGACACTAGAGGGTGGTGTTGTGCAAGATATGTGTCCAGTAAACACTAGACATTGCACATCTTAGGCATCAAAATACTAATTAATTTTGACACTACTTGGCATTATTTGGTTAATGTTTGCTCATGTTCAGTAAGCTTTTTAAAATTTTTAATTTTAATTGTTTTGTTCAGCATAAATTTTGATTCATTTTTAGCCTATGTTGTTCATTTTGTGCATGAATTTGTTTGTTAGTTTTGTTGATTTAGTACTTATTTTGTTCATTTTGCTGTTTCTTGTACATCTGAAGAGCAAACTGCCTGAAATGTGGATTCATTTTGCCTGCAATAATGTAGGAATTATGTCAGTTTATAATGAAATTTTAGTCCACTTTTTTTTTTTAACTAATTTTATTGCTAATGTAGCTTATTTTTGTTCAGCTTATGTTTCCAGTCTGTTTGTGCATTTTGTGAATTATGTTGTTTGTTAGTTTTGGTGATGTAATTTCATTTTCTTATGTTGTTTTATTTACGCTACTGTCCACAGTGTTATTATTACACACCTGATTATCTTTTACAGTTAGAGTAATATACTATACATGAAAATGTTATGTTTGAGATAATTTTGCCTACAATAATGAATATGACATTGTCTCAGTTTATTATTAAGTTTTCTTCCCATTTTTACTCATGTTGTTGCTTATTTTGCTTAGTTACGTTTAGTTCATCGCTAATTATCTTCCATTTCTTGTTTATCTGGTTTATTTTCTTGATTATTTGGTTCATTTTTTTTGCTTCCCTTCATACATTTTTGCAGCAAAGACACAAACTAATGTATTGATAATTCACTAGAAGATAGAAAATATGTTTGACATTCAAAATGGTCCTGATTGGAAAAGCCCCTTCCCATTTAAACTAAAGCTACACCCTTATTTTCAGTTTTATAATATGCATTAGTTTACAATTAATTCAATCAATAAAACTCCAGGTGATAAATTGAGGCTCATAGACCAACAGTTGTTTATTGTCTTTTATTAAGCATCAGTCAGTAAAAGGAGAAAACTGCTTCAAAATGATCAGAGATGTTTTCCTACAGCGTTTTGATGATATTTACAGGTTCTGTGTTTCAAAGTTTAATAGCGCTACATGTGTTGAACAACAGGAAATCACAAAGTTAATCTTCTACAAAGTCAAGTATGAAACTTTACAAAACAAACATCTCCCCAGACACAGTAAGGGCAGCATACAGACCTGTTTGAACTGAAAAGAGTTGATTAAGTCCCTGAAGAAAGGGGAAAGAGTCTAAAAATTAAATTATGTGTCTGTATTTGGCTTTTAACCTCTTGAGTGGCATGTTGTGCTTAATGCAAATGTTTTCTTTGTGATATTGTAATTATATCTTGTGCTTTTGTGATTACAAGAAATGTATACCTTTAGAGGCCTATGTTCCTGTCTTTATTTGCACAGACACGGGGTAAATTTATAAAGTGCAGTTCAGAAAACAAAACAAACAAAAAAAAAAAACATATAAAAAGCAATAAGAACATTGTTAACATTCATCCATCAGAGAAAAGAGTAGTAACCATTTCATTTATTCTGCCTATGGCTTATTTTGAAATAATCCACCATGGTGAGAGGCTCTCTTCTGCTGATTTGTCACTATTTACTGCATGTTTGAATGTTGTGTGATGAATGTTAATTAATCCTCATAGCATTAACACCCCACCCACGCATACATACACACACTTTATCTATCCTCTGTCTCTCAAGCCTTTAGTAGTGAAAATCATCTGACCATTTGTCAGTTTGATAGTTTTATCCCATCACAATGTAACGTTAAGGGCTGGGCTGCAACAAATCCCAAACACCACTGCTGGTAGCTTTAGTTCCCTGCAAACTGAACAGCCTCCATATCCCCCTCCACCAGACTCTTTAGTTACAAAGTTTGTTCCTCAGAGCTCTGTGACACCATCAGACCAAAGACATCGGTGAAACTGAGCCTTCCCTTCTTGCTGGGGCCCTCCCTTTGCGTGCCCAGGATGATATTAATAGAATCACAGAAATGAACACATCCTCAGTAAGGATGCCTCAACCCAGCTGTCAGTTTTGCATTGTCATTCTGCACAGAAGAATCAGTACAGAGCTGGTCTCTGACAGAAGCACACACATGACCGGGCTTTGAATGTTACATACAAAACAACAAGATGCTCACCTATTACCTGAAGAAAAGAGAGCAGACTGTGCTCACAAAGGTGCTGTGTTCTAATGACAGGATTCCTTTAAAGGCTCAGTGTGAGATATAGTGATACTGACATTAAGCAGATGTTATAGAATGCAACCACATGAACTTCCTCTCACCCTCCCCTGCGGTGGTCACTAAAAATGCCAAATGACCCTAATAGTGGGGATGTCATGATGTTGAAATTTGAATTGATAATTAACATAAAAATCATTAACTACATTCTTGTCTATTTGTTCCACCTTTGTAGTGTAATGTCAAATAACAGTTTAATTATTTATCTGTAGCTGATGAAGAGGAGGAGACTTATTGGTCTAGAATTTTGTAACATACAAAATCAATTGCATTTCTCTTAGACTTGAACACAGTATGACAAGACTCATAAAGTCAATTTACTGAACTACTGGAGCAGTATTTCAGTCAATAAATCAATGTGGCAGTAGTTCTGCACTGAACTCAAAACAGGAGAAGAATTGAACACGATGAGATGATATCATCAAAAAAGCACCAATCAAATGATGATAAATTATGTGGAATTAATGCTCAAATGTATTAGTGTCATCTTCAGTTTTTACAGAGGTTGAATGGATATCGTTGAAATGACAACTATTTAAAATAATCACAACGCATTATGTAGTGTATTATGTAATAGTCTTGACATGCTTATTTGTCAGGGCAGTGTTTGGTTTGTTTGTTCTGGATATATAACTCTGGCACTGATAACACAGCTTAATGCTTGTTGGGTTCATCTATAAAATGCTGACTTCTGTAGATACGTGGCCGGGCAACATGGCGGACTCTGTGGAGGAGACCCAATCCTTCTGTAGATACAAACAACTCGTTCTAAGGTGCTGAAAACATATTCATTCACATTTGCAGGGGACTATACACTAATAAAAACATAATTTTGAGTATTTTGTATCTATTTCTGCATTCCCTTAATGTTACACACTGAACCTTTAAGTGATGAGCTTGTCTGGTTCAGGGTTCTCTGTGTTGCAGTTGGACATGAGGAGAAGGAGCAGAGTATACTGTAACAGCCATCATTAGGTTTGTCAGTTGTGATCAAGCTGACAGCGCTTCTGCTCTGCTCAGTGTCACAAAGTGCTTGTTCTCATTTAATTCACATTTCACACTCCCTTCCTCCATAGGATCATGGGGCTGGTGGCCATACACACAGCACCAGCACCTTTGCTTCAGGGGTTTTACAGTTGCAGTTGTGGTCAAACTGGCTTTCATGATTTCTGCATGCATGCAATAATAATGAGAATGAAATATATGGAGAAGGTCACCATCTGATACAAAGGTCCAAGATCAGGTTCCCATGTGTTTCCATGTATAATTTCAGTAATACCTGAGACTTCGCCACTGAAGCTACAGGTGAGGAGGGTTAAAAAAATGAATAAATTATGAGTGTATAATAAAAATAGAAAAGGTGTGAATTTGCAGTGAGTGTTGATTTGAGCCTGTGAGGACCCAATGTCTACAAATTAGGCTACTAGTTTTGCATCACATCTGAGCTATCCAGTCATCTCAGCCATCACCATGGAAACAGTGGTCTTTCACACTACTGACTCCACACCTGTTTGTTTTCTTGAACTGGGCCTTTGTTATGTAAATGTGCACTGCACTAAATTGTGAGTGCATAGGAAACACACAGGGGTGTGGTGTGGTATACGTACATGCAATATATGAGGCAGTGTTTTTTAGTTGACCAGTTTGTTTAATGGTCATTCAGGCTCTAACAGTGACAGATTCAGTGTGTGGGGCAGATGTTGGTTAAAAGCAAAGGCACAAAAAGACTAACTCATATTAAATGTATTGATTGCAGCAATGAAAAAATACAAAGTAAATAACCTTAACTTGCTACTCAGAAGATATGCACTGAAGCATGCATGCATGATATGTAAAGTTAATAAGTCATAAAATCGTGCATTCATGACTAACAATAAGATCATCATCCATAAAGGTCCCATATCTGGAATCAAGGGGTCTACAGACAAATAAGGTCTGTCTGCATGGCAGGATGTAGCTGCAAGGTGGCTTTATATGTGTTAAAGAGAAGTCATGCAAATATAATGTTTTGGATTTCTGCAAGCACACAACTCTCCAAGATGCACAGTGTGTAAATAATCAAATTAGCTTTTGAGATGGGTGTAAAATAAAGTGCTGTGTTTCTCATCCTTCTCTTTTTGATCTCTCATCAACTGTTTTCTTTCTTCTGTTGTGCAGAGGCCAGTCCTCTTATCTGTGGACACACTTAAAAAACCCAATGAGCAAGTTTGACTCCCTGAATATGTCAGAGTCTGCTGTTTGGAGAACAAATGCTTACATTTCTAACATTTACCTATAACCTACTATAATCTGAATGAGTTATCAGACAGAACAGTTCTTTGGTTCTTCACATTGCACAAAGGATAGAGGGGTGGATGCATACAGGGAGGCAGTAGCAAACATTATAAATGTAGCCACTACAGTGTATTGTCTAATAAATGCAACTCCATCAAAATAATGAAATACATACATTGAATTGCAAAACTATGAGATTAGCACAATATATATGTCTAAGAGTTCATAACTTTAGAAAATATCTTAAAAATATAAATTGTCTTGATTCTTTACCTTGTACTATTCTACTGTTGTAGTTGTACATTTACAATATTCACATTCTTACAGAGCTGGAAATTTAGCATTAAAAAGATTTTCAGAGCTTCTTTCAATCTATATTGATGCTCATTCACTTTATCTGAATTGAAGTTTGTCAGCTACAACACTGGAACAGTTCTGAAGAGTCTGAAATAATTGATTTCCTTCAGACTGAAAAATGAAACTAAGATTATCCCACAACAAGAGATACACACAGAGGTATAGAGAAACAAGCAAAATAAGGAAACAAATGATAATAAAGACTTTTCTGTTTATAATAATATTATCATCACGTTAAGGTGCTCTCTCTTTCACCAGGAGTCTGGCATAATGGTAGCAAGAAGGAAATCAATGAACGCTGCCTCTATGCAGTAAAAAATATCAACAAGCAAGACACTATACTCCTGTTGGACAGAAACAAATGGAAACACTTGATTCTCTCCAACGCCACACTTAAGACAAGAGACCATAAACATCTGAATAAATATATGAATATGAAAGAAAATCATTGCTCCCCTTTAAATATTTATCTCCTTGTGTCTTTCTCTCCCTCACTCAGACAAAAACAAAAATAAATCAGAGACAACATGAACTAAGGCCAGTTTTAAGGAAGGTAAAGAAATTAAACATTTTCCCAACACCAGGTCTTCACAATGCCACATTAAAAGACCACAACTTAAACAAAACTATATCCCCCCTGGTTTATGTGACAACATCCATAGTTATTTAAATGATCTGCGCTGCATGTTTCTCCCAGTCTGCAGTGTTTAAAATGCCCTCTAAGGTTTGCTACTGACTGGACAGCTATAGCTACTGGTATTCAGGGAGGTCAGAAAAATAGGTTTTTGCTATGTACTGTACTCGTTACTCTAGACTGTAATTGTTAGGTTATATAGAAATAGTAAAAATGATCAAAGGGACATTTTAAAACCTTTTAGATCAGAGTCATGTGCTAAATTATTGAGTCAAGAAAATGTTTTGGAGCAAAACACAACATTTTTTCCATCCTTGACAATGACTGTATTATTATGGGGAAAGTATTCTGAAATGTGATTCTTCTCAAATGTCTCTGTAAATGTTTTCAGTGCCTTCATATATTTGGATAATTCAGTCCTGCTGAGTTCACTGTGCTTCGTATTTGCATCCTCCTGTCCAGTTTTTCTGTCATTTGTTTGTGACTTTAAGCATTTGAATGACTCTTCTCTCCCTGAAGTGCCTGTAGTTCCTGAGCCACATGGTTCTCCTGTCCCTCTAACGGCAGTGTGTTGTTTCCTAGCTTCCTCTGCACACGCTCCATGTGGTTGGAGCCTTGCTGGAAGCTGGGGTGATGGCCAAATTTAGGGCTGGCTTTCTCCAGGAGTCTTTGGGATGGGTTAGTGCCTGAACCATCATGTAGGTGTTCCTCCTCATCCGTGTCAGCGTCAATGAACTTACTGATGGATGAGTCGTGGAATGTGAAGATATTGGGCCGTACATTTTCAGGGCTTTTGCTGGGTGTCCTGCTGCTGGCAGTTGTATAGACAGATGCTTCAGGGCTCTGGACTGATGAGCTGTCTGACTGGGCTCCTGTACCTGAATCCTCACCGCTTCGGAAATTGACTTTGAGCGTGTGGCTCTTGAGTGGGTTGTTGACGCGCAGACCCCTCTGGCTGTCAGAATACAGGATGGGCTGGTTGCTTCGTCCTGTCAGTGGTGTAGTGGCTTGGGATCCCTCATGCTCGTTCTCTAAGGTAGGCTCCAAACTGGGATTGGTGCTCACCCTCCCGGGTTTGCTGCTGACAGGGCTCTGAGAGAAGCGAGAGCTCTCAGGAAAGTCAGTAGTGCAGCTGATGAAGCTGTCAATGCTTGACATGCTCCTCATATCTGTCACTGCCTCCACTGTGCTCGAGACAGCAGAAGCAGGGATGCTTCCCATTTCTAGTTCCGCCCTCTGCTTGGCTACTTTGGACTGTGGTCCCTTTTCCTTGCTGTTCAGATTTGGTTGTGACTGTGTCTTGGCCATTTTATTGTACATTTCTTCCAGTGCCTGTACGCTGAGATGCTGAGGACTGCTAGAGGGCTTTGCATGTTCTTGGTAATTGGGTTCAAGGGTCTTGGTGGGGGTGGTGGGGCTGGTATGTGAGTGTGTCTTCAGTTTTGGTGTCCCTCTCAGATTTGGAGACACATGATTATCCTGTAAGTTCTTGCTTTCATCAGTCTTGTCTACCATTATATCCATAAGCTCTGCGCTGTGGGTAAATGCATCCTTAATGTTCATAGAGACAATGCTACCATTTCGCTTAGCTCGTTCCAGAGCCTCTCGTCTTTTGATGGCTTTTTCCTGCCTCTTCTGCTCTTTGTAAAACTCAGAGAAGTTATTGACAATGATGGGGATTGGTAGTGCTATCACCAGGACTCCAGCTATACAACACAATCCCCCCACTATCTTTCCCAACAGAGTTTTTGGGTAGATATCTCCATAGCCTACTGTAGTCATAGTAATAGTAGCCCACCAAAAGGATGCTGGGATACTTTTAAACTTGGTGTCTTCTTCATCCTTCTCAGCGAAGAACACCAGACTGGAGAAGATCATAATACCCATGGCAAGGAAAAGGATGAGCAGTCCCAGCTCATTGTAGCTCCTTCTGAGGGTAAAGCCCAGAGACTGAAGACCCGTGGAGTGACGAGCCAGCTTCAGAATACGCAGGATACGCATGATCCTGAAAATCTGAACCACACGGCGCACATTCTGAAACTGCAGCACGCTCTTGTTGGATTCTGTCAGGAAGATGGTGACATAGTAGGGCAGGATTGCCAGCAGGTCGATAATGTTCAGGGGACCTTTAAAAAACTTCCATTTGTTGGGCGAGGAGAGGAAGCGGAGCAGGTACTCCATGGTGAACCAGGCAATGCACACAGCTTCGACATGAGCCAGCTGAGGGTTGTCTGTGGGCTGACCAAACTCGTCTGTGTCCTGCAGCTCTGGGAGGGTGTTCAGAGACAAGGCAATAGTGGACAACACAATGAAGAGGATGGAGATGATGGCCAGGATCTGTGAAAAAAAAGAAAAGTACTTTGAGAAATGTGTCGGACAAATATTTTCAGTCATGTATCTTTAAAATCACCTAATTCTAAGTCCCAAAAGAACATTAGATATTTTTCATTACGATGAATTGACTGCAAGGTTTGGATTGAAATTCATCTGCAAGTGAGTCAACTTTTTATCAAGCATCAAATGGTTGCTTTTTCTTGCATTAGTGACAGACACTAAAAATCTTGACTAACCTTGATAACGTTTAAAATATTCCTCTACATATGCAAGAACAATGACAATATGTTGGAGATTTGATTGACTCCAAAAACAATGCAAACAAGACAGATCTTTATGATGCATTTATGGTAGTTTTTCATCATTTACGTATAAATGTGCTTTTTAGTCATACTGTTCCATAATGTGGTTAAATGTGCCACATTCACCCAGTTACACTAATAAACCAAACATAGAAACAGGATGAGCTGGTGATACAACTGTGCCTTTAATGAATCATTTTGTGGTTCTATTTTAAAATGCAGTATATCTGAATCTGTGGGATTTACAAAACACATTTTTAGACACTTTGGGGCTGAGAAACATTGAGGCACATTTTATGATATTAAGGACCAGCAGTTACATATTTCTACATCTCACAGTTTCAATTGTGGAGAGACAGACTGAGCTGAAAGTAGAGTAAATATTGTTGCTCCATATCTGCCCACCTGATGAATATACTGTAAGTACTGGAGTTTCTTTCCTTTGAACTCTGCTTTTTTCACTGTCTTCTAAAGGAAGTATCTAACTTTTTAGACATTAAATACCACACCTTCTTCATTAAAAAACATTCTCTCCCATTTGGTGTTTCTGGAACTAATACACCAACAGTATCTGAACAATTTGTTCTATTCCTCAAGAAAGTTTTCTTTTTTGTAGATTTGTTTTGGGCTTTTTAGCCTTTATTGATAGTGACAGTATGGAGAGACAGAAAGATAGAGGGAGTGACATGTGGGAAAGGGCAGCATGTCAGATTTTAACCCAGGACACTACTATTGGGCCTGGCTATGTGGGTGCATAGTACCAATTGAGCCATTGAGGTTCCCCTGCTGAAAGTGTCTTGTCCATGAATGAAACAAAACAAAGAATCAGTCAAGAGTAAATCTGTGAGTCCAGGTGCCAACAAATACAACTGAAATTACTTGTTGACACCCTGAAACTATGTGGTGCAAAGTGAAGCAGTGTTTTAACAATGTCACAAGTGGAAAGTCATACCCACAAGAAGCCCCATTTCAGTTTGTCAAAGTGATGAGCGGGTCTATTTGTGACTTTAAATTGTATTTCAGAAGTGGGTAAAACATCCCAACTATAGTGAAGCCATTTTCTGATCATTTTACTTTATAGACCATTCAACTTTGTGGCAACTTTCTACAGAAAATCAATGAAACATCATCCCAGAATTTCAAAAGAAGTTGGGTCAGAGCTAATGTAATCTCTGGGGCCAGTGTTATTCCTCTTCATGTCTTGATGCATTTCACAGAGACAGTGAAAGACTGAGATAAAGAGAACCTGAGATTGTGCTGATACATTTTTTAAAACTCCTGCACCACTCTTGCCTTTCACGGCTCTCTCTCCTTAGTCTACTTTGAG
Organism: Pseudamia nigra; assembly: GCA_029823295.1. Taxonomy (NCBI): domain Eukaryota; kingdom Metazoa; phylum Chordata; class Actinopteri; order Kurtiformes; family Apogonidae; genus Pseudamia; species Pseudamia nigra. The sequence goes on from JAQQAE010001617.1 coordinate 23,939, forward strand.
TCTGCAAATACCCAAGGCTAGAAGAAAACCACAGTGTATGACTTGTTTTACAAAGCCCACTATGCAAAGACAGTGAGTCTGACTGACGGACTACAGGAAACCTGAAGTATTGAGCCAGCTACTAATGATACAATCTGCTGAGGACAATAGAGTCTGGTCATAGAGCCGGAGATTAAGAAGGATGCACAGTTGTGAGTGGGTAGGTGTAACACACCTATTATTCCTGTCCCAGAGTCAGTGTGAAATCCAACACAAGGTCGCTGTGGAGGCTGTGTCCTGGGCTAGTGAACAGGATTATTCCCTGGCACAAATCAGTGGCCATAAGCTTTAATTAATCTTGACAGGTGACTGCTTGTACACCTACCTTGGCCTTTGTGGAGAATGGGACTAAAAGCAGAGAAACGCTGCAGGGGTGAAGGTAACCAAGGGCAGGACAAAAACTAGGGACAGCATTTCACCTTCAGAAACCAAATAGTTCAGATGTGTGAGTGAAATAAAGGGCAGACCACAATTTAACTGCATCAGAGCTCTTCTAAAAAATAGCTTACCTCCAGGTCTGGATCCCAAAAGACCAAAGTGATAGATGAAAACTCTTGAAAAAGACACATTAGAGGTTGGTTTCTTAGTACTTACTAATCACACCTAAGAGAATAACAAAACAACCGTTGTCGACGTGAAACATTAATTGGCTTTTTACAGTACTACAAAAAGTGGTTGTGGTCACTTGTGCTATTTGAGGATATGGAGCGTTGTGGCAGCAGCATTTTAACAAACAGAGATGAGACCAGAGATGCACTGGTCACTGAGCTGCAGCTCTAAAATGGGTGGACAACCCATTTTAGA
>JAQQAE010001618.1:0-24781 GCA_029823295.1 Pseudamia nigra
GATAGGGTGAGATGGAGGCAGATGATTCGCTGTGGCGACCCCTGAAGGGAACAGCCCAAAGGAAAAGAAGAAGAAGAGATTCTACCAACCCACAAAGTTTGGTCCAGATATAAGCAGTACTCCAAATAAAGTGAACCAGAATGCTTATTCTTACAGGGGTTGAGGAAAAATGGCTACTGTAAGGTAGAACAAATAAATATTAAGATATAAAGGAATCAGACAAACATCTACAGCCTGATGATGCTCAGTAAGTTTCAGGTCTTTGTAAGTCATTCCTAGTCGTATTTATGGAGCTAGATCCAGAAGAAAGCCACCATTATAGAACAAAAACTATTGAACAAATAACAAAATAACATTAAAAGTGACCAACGTTTGTACAACGTTATTTGTATTCTTTGTCGTATCCCACTATGATGAGAAGCTGAGCTGCATTGTGGCGGTCTGTGTTCTGCTGTTCATGTTTATTCCATGTTATATTCCATATAACTTTCAACAGTAAGTATGACTCCTTTGCTCCAAAAGAGTCAAAAATCTCTTTCATAAAATGCAATAATATTACTATTTGGGTTGGGGGTAGAGTTATGGGGGATGCTGCTTCAATGATCCCTCTGAAGTTCCTCTGAGACGCGCCTTCTGCCTCCTACTGAACTGTCAACACATGGCATGTATTTTATTGTATACAACAAGATTTTAAGGAGAAAAAAATTCATGTATGAATGTAGGGTGTAGAAAAGCCATGTGTCTAATATGATACATTTGGCTTTATAGTGTTAGAAATGATGCCTCTGTTTAATTCTCACATCGTTCCATTATGTAATTCCAATCCAATGCTGTGACTAAATATTGGAACCTAAACTCAAGTTGACTTTAATTCTACACAGCAGTGGCTCCTTTTTTTAGTTTCAAGATCCAAAAAAAAGTTACACAAATTCATAAAATTAACAAAATATCAAGAAAATTAAAACAGAAAATTAACAAAATCTTCAGGAACGTGAACAATATAATCAACAGTAATTGACAAAATTTGCAGAAATGAGAAAAATAATCAGCAGAATGAACAAAAAGGGACACAAATTGGAGAAAACAATCAAGAATCTGAACATAAAAGAACAAAAGATTAACAAAATAATCTGCAGAACAGATGAAAATGTATGAAATCATAAACAAACAAAAACAATTTCATGACAGCTTTTGCTCATCATCCTTACTTTAGGAAACGCAGCTTAACAACACGTCTTAATACACAGTAGCTGGGAATAAAGAAGAAATTTACAGCTCATTTACAAGTTCAAACGTTTTTGCTCAACAGATATTTCAGAACAATTAAAACCATGTGTGCTTACTTAATGCTTAGTGTGTTCATCATTTGTTGAAAAATGATGAGGATGAAATGTATGCTGTAAAGAAATTAAGTAATTAAGCAGAATGAGTTACACTGACAGTAACCATTGCAATGTAACTGTGTGTAATAATGTACATTATTTTGTGTTAAAATATTCTTCTGTTTTGGATTTGTAAGCCTTTTGGAATCTTTTACGTCTTTTAGATTGTTTACCTCGTTTTTGCCTCCTTTAACCATTTTCTGTCTTTTGATTTTTTTTTTTTTCCTGTTTGGGCTTTTCTAGGTCTTTTTGTGTCTTTTACATCATTTCCATCTTTTTAATGTTTTGGATCTTTTACAGTATGTCCTGTTGTATCTTCCAAGTAATCTTTGTTTTTTTTTGCCTCATTTACATACTTTCCTTTGTATCTTTTAAGTCATTTTTTTTGCTTGTTACCTCTGTTATGTCTTTTAACATGTTCTTCACCTTTTTTGAGCTTTTACTCATTTTGTATTTTCTGTGTCATCATGCATCCTCTACACTGTTTTATCTTGTTACATCTTTTACAGCTAAATTCCACATAATTGCCAAGTTTCAAATATAAACGAGCCATTAAACTCAAATAAAATTTGATATCGACCAGCGACATGAACCTTTTAATCATGAGAACATTTTGGTCCTCCGCCTCCAGCTCTGTAATACTCCGTACATGAAACCAAATTAAATTCCTCCATGAAGTTACATTTATTTCTTTTGGTATCTTAGACCTACCGAGGATAGAAACTCAAAATTAGATTAATCGCTGACAATGACCTTTGCATTGTGTTGTCTTGATAAGGCCAGCCTAAAGCACCACATCCTCATGCTAAAGGACAGTCTAAAATTAGCAAAGAACAGATAATTAACCTTTGGATTTCATTTGTATTCCTTCAAACCACTTGTCCTACTTTCAGGCTCCATGAAAACATAAGTGGAGATTTTTATTTATTTATTTATTTTTTGCACAGCGCGGCCACAAAATATCAGCGCTGTTGGATTAAAACCATGAGATCAGGACACAAAGAAGAATCATTTAGAAAGATAATAATAATACCAGTTGCAGACTTATTATCCTTCTTATAATGTCTGCAGCTGCATTTCCCACACATGTGTAGACTAGTTTATGGGCCATGTTTATACCGGTAAGTTTTATTCATTTTAATTTTTGTTCATCTTCTTCAGTATTTTGTTCTTTTTTGGTTTATTTTTTCTTGTTTTTGTTTATCTTTTATTTACTTGATCATTTTTCTCATTAATCATTCATTTTCTTGAGTGTATTGTCATTTTTTTGATTTTCTTGATCTTGTTGTCAGTGTTCAAAATTGTTTTGTTCATTTTTGTTCAGTGTCATTTTCATTTTTCTTTACTTTTTTCATTATTTTGCTCGTGTTCCCCATTTGCTTATTCTTTTTTGTTCTTCTTTATGTATCTGGGGTGTTTTTTCTTTCTTTTTTCTTTCTTTTGTCCATTTTTGTTCATTTAATTTCTTGTCTTTTTGGTTAATTTTCAAAATTACTTTGCTCATCTTTGTTCAGGTTGATCTGTTTTCTTTTTACGTTTCTGATCATTTTTTTCCATTTTTGATCCATTTCTATTCGGTTTCTCGATAATTTTGCGTTTTCTGTTTCTTTTCCTGATGTTTTGGTCATTTTTCTTGCGTCTGATTGCAAATTTAGCCATTTTTGTCTTTTTTAATTTCCTTGCTCATTTTCTTTATTATTTAACTCATTACTTTTCCTTTTCCCCCCTTTTTGTATCACTGTACATGTTCTTGATAAGTTAGTTAATTTTTTTCATCAATTTCCAATAACTGTGATTACTTTGTTCATTTTCAGTACAGGTTAAAAGTTTAGACACACCTTCTCATTCAATGTGTCTCCTTTATTTTCATCACTATTTACATTGTAGATTCTCACTGAAGGCATCAAAACTATGAATGAACACCTTTGGAACTATGTATATACTTTAAAAAACGGTGAAAACATGCCTTGCAGTATATTGTAGCATCTTCAAAGTAGCTCCCCTTTGCTCTGATTACTGCTTTGCACACTCTTGAAATGGTTTTGGAAAACACTTCCAGGTCACGACCTCATTCAGCTCATTGAGAGACACCAGGGGTTTGCAGCGCTTTCAAAAAAAGCAAAGTGTGGCTACTTTGAAGAAACTAGACTATAAGACATGTTTTCAGTTATTTCACACTTTTTCACACATAATTCCATATGTGTTCATGCATAGTGTTGGTGCCTTCAGCCTGTACTGTAACTAAAAAACAAAAAAAAAAGGTTTTAGTATTGCTATTTATTTCTTTGATCCCTTTTGCTCATTTTCAGTCTATTTTTGATTTTCATGCTCATTTTCAAAAAACATTTTTCTCATTATTTTTTCAGTTTTGAATCTATTCAGTTCTTTAAAATTCTCTGTTCATATTTCATCATTTTCCATTCATTTTCCTGATTACCTCATTCATTTTTGTCCATTTTTAGTCATTTTAACCATGGAATAAATACAAATAGGAATGGCTTCCATATGGTTATTTATTTATTTGATTTCATTTTCTTATTATTCTATTTTTGAATACACTGTTGCGATTTAACCGCTGCTCCTTCTCCCTGCCAGTCCATTGCTACGGCCACACATCGCGCTCACCGTCGCTGCGTAGGACCAGAGGAGTGGGTGGCCCCTGGACCCGGGTCTTTGTCACCGTGTTGGTCACCACACACGTGTAATTGCCCACGTCGGACGGCTCCACCATGGCGATGTACAGGTTCCCCGTCTCCTGTGAGATGAAACGACGCGTGTCCTGCTTCACGAATGTCGGGTACTCGTTGAAGATCCAGGAAAACACCAGATCTGCGGGAAGAAGAGGAAGAGCCACGTTGGAAATATGTGACTTAAAGATTAACCAGAAACTAAATTTTCCTTTTCAAGGTTCATAACTATGGTAAGGTTTGTAAGGTTTACAAGATTCGTAACTATGGTGCTGTCATGACTAATTACACGTCAACAGGGACAGTTTCAAAGAGCATTACTGACACATTAATAGCAGCTTTTTAGCAGCTGACAGCAACTACTGAAAGCACAAACAACATACTCATTTATGAATAAGTACCTCCTAAATAACCCTCACAAACTTAACTTTATAAAAGATCAAAGCTGATAAAAATGACCACTTTGTGCTCACTTGATCATAGTGTCATTCATTTTCTTGATAATTTTGTTATTTGTCTTAATTATTTTGTCCGTTGTGGCTCATTTCTTTTCTTTTTCATCCACTCTTTCAAATAATTTGCTAATTTTTGTTCAGTTTTACCTCCTTCCACACTTTGCTACATTTTTGCTAAATTTTTAATCCATTTGCATTCATTTTCATGTTGGTTTTTCCTTTATCTCTTAAATGACTCTGGTCTTCTCTGTGTTTTATTGACTATTTTCAATCAATGGATCAATCAAACTTTATTTTCCTCACTTTTATTCAGTTTTGTGTTTATCATATCAATTTGTAATTTTCTTGCTCACTTTTTTAAATCATTTTGCTCAATATTGTTCAGTTTTGACCATTTTCGCTCATTAGTGTTCACATTCTTGTTCATTTTTTTTTAACCTTCCTGACTTTTATATTGCTGGAGCATTTTTTTTTAAACCAGTAGTTTGAAAAATTAGATAAAAAGTAATTTTGGATTTACATCAATTCTTTTTCGTTTTTAGGTTCATGCTTGTTGACTTATCTTTTTCATTGTGTGACTTCATTCATAGTTTATCACTATTTATGAGCCTCTCTACCACAGTATTCAACAAACTGTACCCGTCTAAATCCTACATTACAAAAAAATGGCCTAAAGTATAATAATAAGAGGGTTAGGGTGTGGGCTCGGGCCTAATAATAATCCCTGTTTGATCTGTGACCATTTCATCATCCTGTCATTTTGATCCTAACCATTTTTTTTGTCCTCTAAACTGTTCAGATTTAATTAGAGAGCCAAAGACATGCAATTTGATTCAATTATGGCTCTCTGAAAATAGCAGCTTTTAAAAAATGACATATTAAATTTCTTTTAAAAATGAACTAAAGGTACAACTTATCACCAACGGGACTTGGGGCTGGATAGCAGAAAGTTTCTAAAATCAATAAACACTGTCAGAGCTCAAATGCCACTTTCCTGAACATTGCATCACTATGTTCCAAGATGAAGGTCTAAATTTTTTGTATATGGATTTTTTTTCTTTCACTTTGTGGAGCATTGACAAAGAAAGGATCTCATGTTTTATGGTTCATACAATGTGATTATAACTTTGTTTTTCCCTGACAGAATACATAGTCTTGGCTTCAGTTATTAATTATGACTAAAGCCAGATTTCTATGCAATATAAAATGATAATGGCTTAGTGCAGGTGTCTGCTCCAGGGCCATGTGTGGCTCTTTAGACCCTCTGTTGTGACTCAGTGCTAAATCAAATCAAAATGAACTAAATATAAGCACAAAGTAAAACAAAACTAAAATAGAAATCCACAAAAAGGACAAAATAATCAAGAAAATGATCACACATGGATTGAGCAAATTCAAGAAAGTGAAAAAATAAGCAAATGTGATCAAAATGAAAAGAAATTTGAACACAGTAACTCACAAAATCAACATAAATTCACGCAAAAGGCTAAATAATAAATCAACTGAATGAAAATGAGCAAAATAATCAAAAAACAGAACAAATTAGTCAAGTAAATGAATAATTAAAAACAAGAAAACAAACAAATATTGTAAAATAATGATTAAGATGTTCAACTAAATTAACAAAAATGAAAAAAAAAATGAACAAACATTGGATTGGATTTTTATAACGTTTTTCCAGACACCCAAAGATGCTTTCCATTGATTCCATTATTCATTCCCTCCACAGTCACACACTGGTGGTGGGAAATTACATCTACACTGTAAAAATCCAACTTGATGTTGCTGAACTAACTGTAATTATTCAGTTAGTAGAACAATAAATTCTAAGTTTCCGTGCAAACTGTACGACATAAGTTGTATCAGCTAAGTTTAATGTGTTTAGGCTCAAAAGTTGGTCTCACTTAATATTTTGTGTTGGCAAAATTAACAAATTGTTGTTTCACATTAGTTGAGCCAAAATGTCATTGTTTGCGCCTGCGCACACATGCACATCTGAGTCTTCCTGGTCATGCGGGGTCTCCCGAGGGATTTTGCAAGGACACGATCCGTCATTACCACAAGGCGGTGACCCGAACCCATGGCAAAAGCCAACTTGATTCTACGTTTAATTTCATTTAGATGAATATTTATCTTATTTCTAATATTAAAACCCCATAAAATACAGTGAAACACTGCTGTTTGATGCAATTACAAGGTAAACGTATACATTTACATTGTAACTAACAAACTAACAATGTTAGTTTTAGTTGAACCAACAAAAATTTGTTAGTTCAACTAAAAAACTCATTGCAACAGATGCCAACAGAAGTTGGAGACCAACTAAAAAAATTTAAGATTTGGAAAAGTGTTGCTCTAACTTACATTATTTTGTTAATATAATTAATCATTTTTCTTTTTCTGAATGCATTTCCTTTTGTTGGCTCAACTTATAGTCTTTCATTGGCACAACTTATTTATTTTTGCTGTGCCAACAGAAGAAAATGCATTCAGAAAGAGAAAAAATATTAATTATATGAACAAAATAATGTAAGTTAGAGCAACACTTTTCCAAAACTTAAATTTTTTAGTTGGTCTCTTCAACTTAAGAACAATGTGGCATCTGTTGCAATGATTTTTTTAGTTGAACTAACACATTTTATTTTCACAGCTGCCCTGGGGCACACTGATGGAAATGTGCCTGCCAATCTGCACCGCTGACCTCTCCGACCACTTCCAAACACTCATTTACATCGGGTGGGTGAAGTGTCTTGCCCAGAGAAACAACGGCAGAATGACTTGGCCGGGAGGGGGGGGGTCGGATGGCCCGCTGTACCTCCTAAGCCACTGCCGCCCACGAAAATAATTAACAAAATGAACAGAATAGAATGAGAAATAATCTGCAAAATGGGCTAAACTGAGCAAATTTTTATTTTACTTTAACCTGTTTCAATGAATGTTTATCATCATGTGGTACAAAAGGCGTTCAAACATCTTTTCCCCCTTTATGTCCAAAAATGGCTCTTTAGATTGTAAAGGTTGCCAACTCCTAGCTTAGTGGTTTACACTTAAGATTAGGGAACACATGTTAGCCATTAGTTAATTGCTTATTAGCATATGAATTAGAGCGGATTGGCCCTTTATTAGGCTTCGCGGTGTAGGAATTAGGGAACATGAGTGGTTTAATAAGTGTCAAATTGTCAGTGTGATAGGTATGAAAATGAGTTCACATTAGAAGACAGAGCACATCCTGGTTCCGAAGCCTGAAAGTGTCACGTTCCCTCTGTTCTGAGTCTGAAATGTCAGAAAGTGACTGTGAGAGCAACAATTATTTCCTGACCACGCCTAGGTATGATGTACAGTAAGAGAGTACTTCAGGGACATCAGGAAAATAGAGACTCACACACACATAATTCAGAACCATATCGAGCTCTGAAAGACAGTTTGTCTTTAACACATAAAAAAGTCTGTGAAAAATCAATACCCCTTCAAAATAAAGCCGTATGTATATTTTCACCATTTTTATAATATAATATAATACAACATAATAGAATAGAATAGAATGGAATGGAATAGACCTTGGGCATGCTACTTTAAAAAAAGTTATTATAGTTACTTATTAGTTAGGAACTGAGTTACAGCATTACAAAAGTAACAAGTTATGAGGGAAAGTACTTGTCGTGTGGCTCCATTTATTTTTCGTTAGCTCACCTGGGCTGTTCGGCTGGGCACTAGTTTGGTAGAAGTTTGTGATGATGAGAGGAGCGTCGTGAGATTTGATTTGAAAGGCTCACAGCTGACATGGAAAAACACTTTGCTTCTGGGCATAATGCACGTCTCACATATTCTTGCCTTTTATCGCACTGAAGGAAAATAAGGCTACGTTAATGCTCAATTCCGAGTGTTTGCTGAAATCCAAATTTTTTGCATGTTTGTTCACATTATTCTTTAAATGCCACATCCACCAGACTCCAGTGTGAGATGCTCTGAAGTGACCCGCACATGCAGCACACTCTGTAATGCACCGATAAATTGTTTGCCAACTGCCATAAAACACTAAAGAAGAAGCGCAGAAGTAAATATGGACGCTACACAATCAGCATGACCGTTCATACCGTTCAGGTCGCTTTGAAAAGCATCGGATACGTTTAGGACCACATATGAACGCGGCCTGGGCCTGGTTTGAAAAAATTGGATTTGTGCTGTTCAGACTGTCATGAAAAAATCAAATATGGATCACGTATGGTGAAACAAAAACAGAATTTGTGTGCAGTCTGAACGTAGCCTAAATGTGTGTACTTCCAGATGAGAAACCCTACCTTTGGCCTCTGCCTGCTGTTCCTTCGCTAGTCATCATCACTTATCATCACTGTCTTCACCAAAGAAAATAAAATAAAAATTTGAGAGCCTGGTCTGATGAAAACAGCTTCAATGAGAATAATTATAGTAAGATGACTCATTTTATTGTCATCAACAGTAACAATGCTTTAGCAATGGAAACAGTAATTATTTAGATTATCCGTTACTGAAAAAAAAAAACTCTCAGTACTAATATGTGTTCCCTGATCTAACATTTAGTGTTATGCTTGATGAAGTTTACTAATCACCAGACCCTTTAACTTGGAGAATAACACAATATTTATGTGAAATCATGTTAAAATTGAAACAAATTCTCTGCAGAAATAAACATGAGGGTCTCATAAATAATAATACAGTTCTAATACATGTTTACAAGTCGCATGATTGTTGCATAATCGCTGCTGGAAGAATTCATCTTCTGATGGTAAATACGTGACACAGAAATAACTGCAGATAATCTGGGCTTAAATGAGATCTAACCTCGTGGTGTCATGCAATTTCAGCCATGTGCTCACATCATCCAAAATGACACTTACCCAAATCATATGTCTTTATATAATTCGTGTCCTGGAAGCATAATCTTCCTCTCTGTGTGTGCTGAATTGGGCAATTTTTGGACAGTTAGGCGCTGGGGTTCTAGATGAAGGCTGGTGCTCTTCCTCCAATAATATGTCATGTAATTTGATTAAAACATGTGCGGTTATTTTCACGTTTACACCCTATATTTGTGGAAGACACAGCTTGAAGTACTGGGTATCGTCTTCCAAGACAAAAATACACATTTTCTGTCATGTTTTGATACATGTCAAGCAAATGTGGTGCTTAATGTTTTCTTTTTGCATGCTTTAGAGCTTGTTCTAAATGTATTTTCTGTCTTCTAAATTTTTTTTTTTTTTTTGGTGCATTGCATTTTTTTATGTTTCCTTCTTGTTGCATCTTTTATAAACGATTTAAAACCACAAATAATCATCTAGTTGCTACATGTTCCACTCTGGACCAAAATGTCTACCTGAATGAAATCGTGATTTGGCATGTATCATCATACTCATCAGCACTGACTGATCGGACATTTTTTCATACTGAGAACATTTTTGGCCAAATCACCCAGCTCCGCGTGATGTTTTCCCCGGTTGTGCGCTAATGTCGGCTCATAAAATCTAAATATTGTGATGTAATCTGCTGCAGCCGACTAACTAACAGTATTTGCTCTTTTCCCTGCTGAGCTTAATCAAAATCTACCACTTGTTAGCAACTAGCAATTAAACAAAACAGCCTCGGAGGATCCCTTCCCTTTGCCTCCAGGTTTTTGGCCATTTATCTCAGCATGAGCCTGGCTCCCGCTGGCCGTGAGGAGTAAAGCCCGCGGTACGATGGAGGTGGCGGATCAGCTCCAACCGCGGGCTCGGGCTTCGTTCTGGCTGCCGTCCGTGCGGACCTGAGCTGAGAGTAATGGCACAGCAGAGGTCCGCGGGGATGAGGGACACTTCAAGGCAGGATAAGGCATGTTTGTGTTTGTTTCCTCTCCAGTGCTTTTGGTCTTTGGCTGCACCTGCTCTCGCTCTGTGTTTAAAACCCATATGACTACATGGCACAACATGAGCCACAGAATACCACAGAGAGCAAAAAATATAATGAGATGTCGCACACAGCTGGCCAAATAGTCCTCAGAAAATCATCCAGATCACTGATTTATACACAACGCTGCCTGGGATAAAAACACAATATCTCGGAGAGGAATTGCAGAAGACATGCAGTCGGCATTACAATGACGATCAGGTTTATATGTATGATTATTATGTGTGATGTTGCGACAGCATTCCTCGCCCATGAGGTCAAACAACAATTTTAGGGTAAAATCTCCAAAGGGTTTTTATAGTGGGAAGATTTTTGTCAGCTGTTAAAGGGTCAGGATGACATTGTTATACATCATAACGTATCGTTTAAATATGTGGAATGGTGTGTTAATGTAAAAGCATAAAAAATGAGATGAAGTGATATTAGATTTTTTTATCTAGATGAACTGTGATGACACTGTGATCTATATTCAGTTCATTTCCATTACCTGCTTGACATTCTCCTTCAGAATTTTATTAATATCATACAAAATTACACATCTTTCACGTGTTTAGAAATAATGACATATTTTTGCTCAATAAAGTCACAGTCACCTCTAAATGTACAGCGATAATAGACTTTTTTCCCCACCGGATGCTGTTGTTAAATATATTTTAATCTCAGTGGGTTTTTCCTGATCAAATAAAGGTTACAACTAGAACTGACAGTGGCGGCACAGTGGTGCCATGGTTCGCACCTCATGGCAAGAATAACCGGAAGGTCATGGGTTCAAAGCAGGAGGCAATAACTGGTGCTGTACAGTGAGGCAAATGCTGTGGCACCATTCAATGGGTCTCCAAGAAGCATAGACTTACATCTAAATTACCTCCATAAATACATTTTTGTCATGTTCTCAAACATTTATTTGGTCCTCTAACAAGATGGTCCATGTTTAACTTTTTGCTCCATTATTAAGACAATAATAATCTCTGGTGTGCTGGGGTTTGATAGACAGTTCACTATGGTAACTTGACCAGCAGAGACCTCCATATTTTTATGTATTGAACAGAGCATTGTTTTATCTGAGAAATGCTCAGCTGCAGTTGTGGGTAAGTGTTTAACAATGAAATATGACTTTGTTTGGCACGCTTGGTGAAGTTTTACCAAGTCAGTAAGCTACATGCTAGCATTAGGTTACGTGCAAGACCCCTGACATAGTACGTTCCCGTAGCTGAAGCCACATCCTGTTTTTGGCTCCAAAACGTCATCCAGGAAGCGACAACCCAATTGGCCTCAAAATGGCGCCACCAATGGGTGAAGCCATGGCGATTTTGTTCAAACCTCCGGGGCCTTTCTCTGCGGAGTTTGACATCTTTTGCATGTTTGTGCTGGTGCTGTCTGTTGTCTGTCTGTATGTCAGTCCTGCGATGATCTGGGGACTTGTCCACGGTGTACCCCACACCCCGGGCTCCAGTGCCCCCAACAACCCAAGTGAAGAATAAGAGATAGAAGATGAATGAACAAATGAATGAACAAAAGTGATAAAAATGCTCATGCAAACCGTATGTATTAATATTTCAACCACAGAAACTGGATTTTTCATTTTAAGTTTCATAATTATTGCTATTATTGATCCGACTACATATTTCTTAAAATGAGCCTCATTAGACAAACTTTCATCACAGAAATACAAATGCTTTGAAATTTAATATAGTGATTAAACACTAACATGTCAAATACAGCAGAAAACATACTTCTGGTCTTATTTATGAAAAGAATATGTGATATGTGACACTAAATAAAAAACTCAGATAAAGATGGGTTTTTTTGAAAAGTCACAGTCAATACGTACAATATAAGAGGTCAGTATATATCATCCACGTATGGATTTAAAGTTTCTTAAGCAAAAGCAGGCAGACAAGTGTCATGTCACTGAACTAGACTGCTTTAGTAGTTCTGTAAAACCGGTTTCCGGTCTGCACTCTTGCCGCTGAAGAGTCCAGTATGGTTTCTTACTGGGTTAAATATCACTTTGCAAAAGTCACAGTGAATTAGGCTGCCACTTACATGAAGAGATGTGGGAGCAGCTTCAAAGGACGGGCCTTGCTAAATATTCAAAGACAGAACCAGACGTGCACTGCAGAGATCACGACCAGACTGATTGTGGTGATGTAAGTACGCAACAAAGGACGCTGAGCAGAGTCTATCAATCCCAATGACAGCATGGGAAGAAAGACTATCAGACTGGAGGATGCTAAAGGTGAATGTATACGGGATGTGAGTTTATGTATGAATGGCATCATACTTAGCTCTGCCAAAAAGAATGGTAGCTGTGTTCAAAATGCCAGCCTCCTGATTCTGGACAAAAGTAGTACAGTAAGTAGAATGCAACGTAGTATTTTCACATATGCGTATGCTGTATGCAAACACTAATACAGTGCATACAGTCACATGGCCAAGAAGCTTCTCATCATGGAAAGAACTATCTGTCAGCAGTTGGCAGGCATTTAGAGAAGTTGGCTTTAAAAAATAAAAAGAAGTTGGCTTTAACAAATGATTTAACTCGACTACATCGTTTGTTAAGAATAAGGTCAATCATAACAGGTGCAGGTGTTTGTTTCATCTTTGCCTCTGTGCTCATGGGGTTGTGTCACACTGCAAGCGTATAAATAACTATATGCATAAAATAAATCACACGTAACAGTTTTATGCACATACAGTACGTACAGTAGTGACTTGTCACCCCACAACTCATTTCGCCTACATTTGATTTATGACTTGTTGTGCTTAAATAGTGATAATCCTCTAATTACGCTCACTATGCAACAATGTTAGAGACAAAATAAGAAAAGTGGCTGCTTGTAATGATCTTTTTTCTCATGATGAGCTTTAAGAGACCTGCCGCCAATCCTGTTCCAATCATATCTCAGTCACTCTAGTGAACCCTTCTGACTCCGCCCACTTAGGAGAACATAAGTGAATACAGTGTCTTATTAATGCTGAAGTATCCCAAAATGCCTTGCAGTGAGGGTTTTTTCTTTATGGATGATCTTGTTGAATGATGGGATGGATTAGGGCAGGCTACCACGGTACTATCAAACATTCAAACAAGCTAATAAGTAGCTGAGAATAAGTGGAGACAAACACCAGTGCGTAATGTGAACAATTTTAATCCTCAACGCTTTCAAATTCGCTGTTATTTATTTGCGATGTCATCGGCTTGATCTCTGGCCGCGACCGCTCTGTGAGGACTGGGATGTGCACAGCTGCAAATCAGGTCTGAAGCTGCACAGGCTCTGTTAGCCTTTAGCGGTTTTCTTTTACCATTGTGGTCAAAGTGGACAGTGTTAGCATGCATTGTTTTATATTATCATATCCACAGATCTGAACAAATCATCCTGATTGCTTTGTATGTGTTCATACATGTAGGTCTGTACTCCTAATAGTCCATACATACAGTGGATATAAAATCCACACGCCCCCTGTTCACATGCCAGATTTTTGTGATGCAAAAAATTGACACCAAAATAAATAATTTTACAACTTTTTCCACCTTTAATGAGACCTATAATCTGTCCAACACAATTGAAAAACAAACTGAAACCTTTAAAGGAGACAAATAAAAAAATGAAAAACTTAAAATAACCTGGTTGCATAAATATACACACCCTTAAACTAATACTTTGTTGCAGCACCTTTGGCTTTTATTACAGCACTTAGTCTTTTTGCATAGGAGTCATTTTGATGTGGCACTATTTGCCCACTCTTCTTTGCAAAACCATTCCAAATCTGACAGATTACGAGGGCATCTCTTGTGCACAGCCCTCTTCAGATCACAAAGATGTTCGATCGGAATCAGGTCTGGAATCTGGCTGGGCCAATCCTAAATCATATTCTGATGAAGCCATGCTTTTGTTGATTTAGATTTCTGCTTTGGGTCATTGTCGTGCTGAAAGATGAAGTTCCTCTTCATCCTCAGCTTTCTAACAGAAGCACGACGGCAGCTCCTTCAACGTTGCTGTCGGCCTCTTGGCAGCCTCCCTGACCAGTTTTCTTCTCGTCTTATCAATTTTGGACAGACGTCCTGTTTTTGGTAATGTCATTGTGCCATATTTTCTCCACTTGATGACGACTGTCTTCACTGTGTTCCATGGTATATTTAATTGCTTGGAAATTCTTTTGTACCTTCACCTGACTCATATCTTTGAACATTGAGATCCCTTTGATGCTTTGGAAGCTCTCTGCGGACCATGGCTTGTGCTGGAAGATGTGGCTACAAAGATGTCATGAAAAGCCTACTACAATAGCTGAACTTTATTTGGGGTTAATCAAAGGCACTTTAAATGATGACAGGTGTGTGTGACTCCAATTTAACATGAGTTTGAATGAAACTGGTTGAATCCGAACACAGCCACATCCCCAGTTATAAGAGGGTGTGCACACTTGTGCAACCTCATTATCTCAGTTGTTTATTTTTACTTCCCCTCCCTGAAAGATTTAAGTTTGTTTTTCAATTGCATTGTACTGGTTATAGGTCACATGAAAGGTGGAAAAAGTTATGAAATTATTTTTCTTGGTGTCAATTTTTTACATCACAAAAAACTGGCATTTAAACAGGGGTGTGTAGACTCTTTAAATCCAATGTATGATATGTGCAAGAATGAATAAATACTGATTAAAACAGGAACCAAAGCATTGTAAATATCAATTATAACGCCATATGATAAAAAGTAAATATAGTCATGTAAACAATAAAAAAGGAACATGTGTTGCCATATCATGAATTACCAGATACTATGAGATAAACAAAATGTATCAGATGATAAGCCACTGTAAAGAGGCGTCTCTGTAGTAACTGTGACTGCTGCGACCGGCAGCCCTCGTGTATCTGTTTCAGTCACAAACGTCAGCCAGCAGCTGAACACACAGCCATGTCTTTTTTCCCCCTGTAATGTGATTAATTTCTGTACAAAGAGGGGCCTGGCCTGCTTCTCATCCTCCTGCTGCAGACCCCAAATCAAAGCCAGGCACCGACACTGTCCCCGAGGGGGATTTGCTCCTACTGCTAAAAGTAATACATATTCATTTGGAAACAGACAATATATGTGACCGACGACAAAAAATATATTTTTGTCAACAAAACAGCCATCTGTCAGTAAAAAAAATGACATCTGCAGATTTACTGATACATCAGTGGTTTGGCATCATATTATAGAGGAAAAAAAAAAAGGATTTACTGTATATACACTACCAGTCAAACGTTTGGACACGCCTTTCCTTTCAGTGTTTCTTCTTTATTTATTTTTTTTTTATCATATTCAACATTGTACATTAATACTAAAGACATTCAAGGCATGAAAAAAATGGAATTATGTGAGTTAAACAACAAGTGTTATAACCCAGAACATATTTTGTTTTAAATGATCCAAAGTACAGTAGCTTTGATGACAGCGTCGCACTTCCATTCTCTCATCAGATTCACAAGATAGTCGCGTGGAATGGTTTTTAATTCACAGGTGTGCATTTGTTTGCACGCTTCAACACTGTGGCACGGAACACGGTAAGCTAAGTGGAGAGAAAACACAGTCCATGTCAGACAGTTCAAAAAAATCTGAAGAAGTTTCAACATCCCAAATGCAGTGACCAAAAACATCAAATAATATCTGAGGTGACGGTTTCTGAGGCTGGTAATTCCAGGACAGTCCTGATAAAAGCCAGGTTCATCACAGCATTCGATGGTTTCAGTGACTACACTTGGCAATATAATACATTGTTGAGATTTTTCAAATTGACTGACCTTCATTTCTTAAAGTAATGATGAACTGTCTTCTTTCTTTGCTTAACTGACTGTTTCTTGCAATTATATGAATTCATTCAGTAGTTGTGGTAGCACTAATAGGGCTGTTGACTCTGTACCTAGCCTTCTTCTGCGCACAAAACTGATGGTCTAAAGCATATTAAGAAGGCAAAAAAGCACATATGTGAATTGAAAATTATTCCAAATGAATCCCTCAAAGCTGCCATCAAAGCTAAATGTGACTATTTAAGACAATCTAAAATATAAAACTTGTTCCTGGTGAAAGAGAAGGTCTGTCCAAACAATCAACTGGCAGTGTAAGTACGGGTGGATGCATTTTGTTCACTGTAAAAACCTATTGACAACATGTCTCCAAAATGAAAATATTCAGTTTTAGCATTTATGTACAGAAAATTCAGATTATTGTGACTTTCAATCCAAACACCAGAATGCAACAGCTACATAGTATCTTTTCACATTATATGTATTTAGTGTGAGCCTCTATTTTGTTGTTAAGGAATGAGGATGTGTCATTAATTTCATTTTTTTGGCATGCTTTCCACCAGTCTTGCACATCGCTGCTGGGTGCTTTACGCCACTATGGGTGCAAAATACAAGCAGCCTGGCTTTGTTTGTTGGATTGTGACCATCCATCTTCCTCCTGATCACGTTCCAGAGGTTTTCGAAAGGGGTCAGGTCCTTGAATGTAGGGTGGTCTCTTCATTTTTTCCTCCCCCAGAACTGTATTATCAGCATCAACAGCCTCATCATTTGTTATTAATAATATATGTAAAAGCACACTGTGACAACAATATGCATTTTTAATGACCCAATTGCAAAGCAGTAGGGTGTGGGGAAGCTGCAGAATGTGCACATTTGCTACACTTATCCTTTTTCAGCCTGAATAATTCTCTGATTGCACGAGCTGATTGTGTGGTATTATATTAATGAGTGGGAGGGGTTTACTGGGAAGAGTCATATCATCATATCAGGTAATACATCCTGATCTGGTACAATGTGAACTACTTTTTTTTACCCACAGTATGTCAACAGCCGTGTAAAGGAGTCCTCATGCTGCCAGAAAAGCAAACTGCAGATTCCACATGACAAAAGTCTTGATGTCAACTGAGCGAACAAACCTGCATTCTGGTCCTATTAGAATCCATGCATTTACTGGTTTCGGGGAACGTCTCTGAAATACTCCCCCTGTGCAGTGAAATAAACAAACTCTGAAAATCCCTCCTCTTTAAACTACTGTCATGCCACATCATGTTCCTGAGCGCAGTTCTCCATTTCTGCTCCAGGCTGCAAGAATCCTTAGCTCTACTCTTCCTTTTACAGGACTGGACAGGATGCACATGCTCTGTGTTCTTTCAAAGCCTCGGGTAGGAGCAGAAACAGTAACAAGAAAAAAAAAAAAGACTCTCAGGGAGGACACACACAAGTAATTTCAGTCTTAAGTGCCCCTTAAAGGTCTCTGCCCATTAGAAAATAGAGGTCAGCAGCATTAGGTCTACGACTAAACACTGTAATTGTGTAGTACAAAGACCACGGCTAGGTCACACACTGGCAGCCCATTAATGCGGTTGGCTTTGAAAAAGACAGAAACTGACAGCCTCTCAGCTTCTCTCACTGCCTCTGATCTGCACTGACAGACAGGAGGGGGAAGTGAACTGCACATTTGGAAGAAACAAACATTGCATTTTGGTGGAAAAGCAGAGACTCGTGTTGCGACCAGGTTGTGTTAATCCATTCTCCTCTTTTGGACTCTGCTGTTAGTAATTACCATATATTCCTGGCATGCTCTGACACTGGCCTGTCAAATAGAGAGTGGGTGTGTGGGTGCAGGCAGTGCCGAGGCAGCACCCTGCCTAGTGCTGTGTGCTTGAATTCGGCCTGGCAGGGCGTGTCAGCCCTGATCTGCACTCAGCCTCGCCTCGCTGTCTGTCCAACGCTGACTGTAAGCGCAGGTGGGCTCTCTGATGGTAGTAGTCGCACAACAACAACTACAGTATTTGTTCCATTCCAGCACTTGCACTGAGATGTTTTATATTACTAATAGTTTTTCATTTTCTGCAAATGTGTTCTTTTGATTTCTATGCAAAAATAGTCTCACATCAAGCTTGTTACATATTAACACTTTCCAAGGGCAGAATATTTTGATGCGCAGACTAGGTGTTATTTTAACTCCTTTACAGCTGGTATTAAAATGTAATCTGTATCTCAGTAAGTTATTCACATAAAGAACAGTCTGACCTTGCCACTGAATTTGCCACAGTTGGTATTTTTAATGATTTCTAGTTGTTCAGATATGTGGATGTTATCTGGATACTTGACTCTATCCAAAAACCTGCATGTGAACTATTTAAATTGGTGGAAAATAATGGTACAGATGTGGTCACACTGCAGAGATTGTATTTACATGAAAAGTCAATATGTTGTCAAGCAGATCGGAAAAGGTCCTTAGCTGACAATATGCACCAGGTGGCATCCTTAAAGGTGTAGTCTATGACCTTGAAGAACTTGTGGTAAATGATTAAACAGATAACCTGCTAGTCAAAACGGCTTACAACATCACAGCTGTCAATCTAGTATGTCTATCATGTAGTTGCTTTTTACCTGTACCAGATTTGAAGTTATCTCAAACACAGGTCATCCTGTGGTTCAATAAGATACAGTTGCAAGCTCCCTAGTAGCTACCACCATGACTGTTTTCAGCTCTGCAAATGAGTGGCTGTCTAATCATTTATAGTGGTCCGCTACAAAGTATTGGCTACTAGCTAGTTTCCCGACATCCTAGACTGCATCTTTCAGTAACAACAACCAGTGGGAGGTGGTCATGGAACACCGTTTGTGAACGTAAGGGTTCATATCCTGTTTCATGCTACGTTCATTATTTTGTTTCCTCTCATTGTTCTTGTCATTTTAGCATTTACATATTCCAGATGTACCTGGAAGTCAGAATTTCTGAGATGCAATCGGAAATTTCAACTGCAGCACCACCACATGTTGGTGCAATACCACCAACCCTGACTTTCAATATGGCCACCACTCACAACAAAGGAATGAATGGCACTCCTTTCTGTTGTATTTGTTACCTCCACGAAGGAGGTTATGTCTCTGACAGTGTTTCTTTGTCTGTTAGTTAGGAACATTACTCAAATGTTACTAAAGGATTTTGAAGAACCTTTCAAAATAGCTCGGTGTAGGTGAACTAATAATAATACTACTTCAGTCAGGACGCTCTCGTCTCAACCTTATATGAATTTTATTTGGCAGTGACTTTGCTCAAGAGATGCTTGAGACAATCTGTGCAAGCTTGATGCAGATGGCCCTTGAGATCTCAAAAAACCCCGAGCAGAGCCTGGTGTCGTGATTTTATATGACAAAACTAGAGTACAGAAGTATGCTTTAGAGTTTTATTATTATTCATACAGCCTAAGTCAAGAGGAGGTTGGGGAGGAGATTATTTTTTGGATCTGCGGGTGAGCAACGATCATGTGTGGTAGTGGCACACATTAAAAAGACTTACAAATAGTCCATACTACTCAAATATGAAGATGAAATAGATTGTACCAACCCAGGGTGTAGATTTTAGATCAAACACTTGGTCAATTAGTTGCCCCTGGAGGCAGCTGTTTGACAAAATGTTTTGTTTTTCTTTTCTCCTCGGCTATGAATTGTTTGATCATAAATTAATATAAAACAGATGGTATTATGTATCAAGAGTCAGGGAGAAACTACTTGATAAAATGTTTTGTGTTTGCCCTTTTATAATGTGCATGATCATAAATGAGTGTTGTAGAGGTGTGTCTATGTGCCTTTCAGGTTTACAGTAAAAAAAAAAAGATTCAGTGGTCAAAGATACACTATCTGTGTTACCATGTAGATTCACTGATCTTCCTTCTGTACGTGCTGGACAGCATCGGCTCACGCCTTATTATGCATGAGAGTATTTATGTTCATGACTGTTGCCTTCATGAGCCCTTATTTTGAAAATGTTTGTAGAAATTGCAGTTTCGTGTCCATTGAAAGACCAGCAGTAGGTGAACTTCAACCTACTCCTTTTGAGCAAACTGTACAAATTTCTTTTCCTGTTGTTGTTGGGTTTTTTGTTTTTTTTTTTGAATTTTATTTTAACTAAGAAAAAAAAATCACCTTTTATGTTTATGGTGCTCAAATAAACTAATAAAGAAACAAACAAACAAACCGTGATATAAAGTAAACTGAAATACATGTCAGGCCATATCTTGTCAATATATGTTACAATGTATTGTGCATTTCAAATGACATATATTTTATATGTGAATATGTGAATTAATAATTGACACTTTGGCACATGCTGCATCCACTGACACACATGCACCATGGTATAAATCTATGAGAAGTGAAAGGCTTTTTGAGTAATTTGTTTCTCTCCGAGTACAATACAGTATATGCCTTTTTTTTAGGCCTCAGCGGACTTTGTGTCAATATGTCTTCTCTGAAAATATGAAGCAGAACTAGCATGTAAAAACGGTAAAAAAGAAAAAGGGGGAAAGGGAATGTAAACAAAAACGCTGATAGCAGCAATCAGGTGAACTCTCCAAGTGCGTAAATATGTAATATTACACAGATGTATTGGCCTGGAGAGCTTCTCTTTTTTTCTTTATGCCTGCAGTATTTATTACAGTTGCACAATTGATTAAGTGACAGTCACTGCAACATTCAAGTCAACTCAATTTTATGTGTATAGCACCAATCATAATCCAAGATTATCTCTAGGCACTTCACAATTCAAGGTCGACAATTCATGACTATACGGAGAGCAAACCCTCTGAGAGCGAGCCTAGGTCCATGTTAGGAGGATTTAAGGTGACCTAGTTGTCCATATCTGTTCGTTTTCTTTGTACTTTATAGACTTTTGGCGAATTTGGGTTTATACTGATACCTATTTTGTTATTTATTAAATTCATTCTGGTGATAATAGACCAAGAACCACTAAGGGAACTGATACAGATTCAGACCAGAAACCACAATCAATCGTGTGATTTTTTCCCCTTGTGTTCCTCCTCGTCCACATTTGACCTCCACGCTGTGTGTTTGTGTATCGCGTTCTCATATGAACTGACTGACTATGTCGTGCAGAACAAAGCAAACAAATATATACATTATTTTTTAGAAATCTGCTTTTCATGCTCACTGCTGAATGAACAGAGGATGACAATCATAGTCTTTCTGTGAAACTGGAATATTAATGACAGGATGACAAAGCAAAAGATAATAACAGCTACCAAAGAGGGTATTCAGCGACATTGTTATATAAAACATGGTGATATGTGCCATCATTATTATAATTATTTACATCTGATGTCTTCATTTTATGGTGAAAGGGTGATGTAAAATCAATTTGCAAATAATTTGCAAATGCAAATATATGAGGCCATTAATAAGACACATTAGAGGGTCGTGAGTAAACACAGCAAAGCAGCAGATAAGCTGCCTTCATGCACCGAATAAACAAAGTGTGAAGTTGATTAATCTATTACTGAAACATGTTTGTGGGAAATCGAGGACTACATCATGCACAGCGTGTTGATGTGATGCAGCTTGGGCACAGGGTATTGGCTTGCATCATTCTTTCACCAGATAGAAGTGAGTGCACTGGGACGTATGGGACGACAGTAATCCTCAGTGGTGCTGCTCACAGGAGACAACAGAGCCAGCTACTCTAATGCTGCAGGTCAAGTTAATACCCTTATTCTACCATGAAGGGAAGATAAACACAGAAAGAAAACACACAAGGTCAATGAAAGCAACAAACAGTTTTTCACTTAGATGCCTGACCTGGTTTCAAAGAGGTCTGTCAGGCTGCTCCACACCAGGCTTTACAGGGCTCTGCACTTATATGTTTAGTCTAATGTTGTCCTTCTCAAAATGAGTCATAGAAACTTTTTTGGATCACCAATTTGTTTAGCATTTTGTAGTATTTTGTTCCTTTTGGTCATTTTTTGTTCTTATTTTGTTAATTTTAGTTCATGTTCACATATTTACTTGATTATTCTGTTCATTTTCTGTACATCTGTTCATTATTGTGCTCATTATTATTTTCTGTTCACTATATTGTTGTCAGTCGTACTCTATTTGGATCTATATGTGCCTCTGAACCTGGTTATATTTGTAACAAGCAGACGAATTCATCGACAAAAAATCAGGATGCATTAATTATGCAATGAAGTATGAGTTATTTATTCAGTTCAAATCTTTTACTGAAATTCCGCCAAACTCTCTGCATCAGCACATACATAAAACAGCTCAGCAAGGTGGTTATGAGGTGATATGGATTGTAGTCCAGTGCTGTGCTAAGCAGCTAGCGGTGGACAGAGCTGTCGTGTTTTCAACAATTGTTATTTTCCACTTGCACAACAGGTGACAGTGCATTTCTTGTGGATGATGAAATCCTTACAGGGGCTGAGGGATTTGTGTTTATGTAGCGACATGGGGAGCCTGAGGACATAACGTGACACTGTAGCCCACCAGGGCACATGCAGGTGCAGACACTCCACCGTACCCAGAAGGAAACAGTAACGTTATACACATTCTTTACACATATGGATTTAGATGAACATGTCCAACTGTCAACCCACGCTACTCCAGCCAGTTCTGTTTCTTTATCGGTGTTTGGTGCCAAATGCAGGCGTGTACATGCTTCAAATGTAACAATAACCAAAGCTATGTGAACTGTAAATTTACAGGAGCCTAATGGGAAGTTTAAGAGACATGTCACTCATGCCTAGTGGGAAACGCGTCCTCTGTAACCTTGTCATACATGATTAGAAACTTTAATCAACTCCGAGTGTCACCCACTGAAAATACAGCAGATCCCATTTCATGCTGCTGACAGGTTGCTGGCTGCTTGTCACTGAAGTTTCTCTTCACTAAGGTAGCTGTGCTGCATTATGTCAGAACTGTAAGGGTTTGGAGAAAAGGCTCTATGAGCTTTGGTATAGACGATGCAACAGTGACATGTGATATTATTTCAGAGCGGGAGTCATCAGACAGATGAAGGAGCAGGGATATGACTGAATGTGGGATTGTGAAAGGAGATTACTCATGGAGATTGTGGAATGTGTCATCTGCTAATCAGATTAAAGGGAGAGTAATCCCTAATGAAAAAAGGAGAAACTCAAAATATGAGTCATGTGTGTCATTAACAAATAGCACTGGGGTAAATAAAGGTTAAATAAATGCTTTTCCCTAATCTCATAATGTCTTCAAAAGGAGCACATTTTAAATTTGACAGTGAAAGTCACAAATTACAGCATATTTAAAGCTCAGAACACATTTGACAACTGTTTTCATGATTACAGTATGAATGTATTACGGACATTACAACTGCACACTGGTCAGGTCCAGTTGGTCTACAGTCTTAGAACCAATCATTACCAGCTGATAATACTGTATAATATGACAATATGTTTAATATTTATGACTGACACACAGTCTGGTGTGAACACACTAGAAGAAAAGCAAAAAGAGTGTGAAGTAAAAATACACTGGATTGTGGTGTCCTGGCATTGGAGTTTAACTTATTAACTTTATGGTTTATAGTTACACTCACCTTATGGTAACAGTAATGGCTTAAAAAAACAGATATGTACAGAAGGTGATAATGTGAAATGCATTGTGTATGTGCACATGTAAATGAACTCCTGTGTGTGTGTGTGTGTGTGCGGCGTCTGACAGCAACATGAAATAATGTCTTTCAAATTCAGACACTAATGGTGCCAAAACATTCTGGATACAGTATGTACAAGAAGGGGAGCTGAGCTACTGTACATCCACAAAAGCCTCAAATGAACTGATAAATAAATAACACCATTTTTTTTAGCTGATTTCAGATTTAACTGCCATACTGTTACACAGCTTATAGACATGCATACGTGGCATTAGTTTAATGTGTTTGCAGAGGGGATGGCTGTACTGAACGGCAGCTGCAGTCTGTGTCATACGCTGTTTAAATAAATGTAACCACTGCTATCTGTTTTGCAGTGTGCTTAGTGTGGCCTGACTATCTTTGCTAATTTGAACCAAATTTCCAGACGACTGTCAAAAATGCCAATTTATAATTATTATAACATTTCTTTCTGCAACCACACACAGCTGCATTTCATTGAGATTTTCCATCTCATATAGCATTACTGTTTCTTGTGTCCATCTGCCATTGGTCCACCCATACACACTATTATATTGGCTAATTCTATTTCCACTAAAATTACTTGGATTGACTTGCATTATGTGTTTTTGAGACGCTGTCCACTGAGGATGTGATGGACATTGATCTATTTGGAACCATGGTAACAGGATTTCTGCTGATTGGCTTATGTGTTTCCTGGTGCATCGTTTAAGAAGACAGAGAGAGCTGTTCAAAGCTCAGCAAAGGTTTGTCTCCAAATCAAGCAGTTGGGAAGAGAACTGGCAGCACAACATGGGATGATTTCTGAGTTAAATTGAAGAGTGGGTTACAACACGGAAGTGCTGGGGTCTCTTCATAGGTGGTCTTTGAGGTCTGGTACCAAAAAATATAAA
>JAQQAE010001619.1:0-24768 GCA_029823295.1 Pseudamia nigra
GGTTGGAACTGCCAGGCAGAAGGTCTAGAGGAAGACCAAAGAGGAGATTTATGGATGTGGTGAAGGAGGACATGACGGTAGTTGGTGTGAGAGAAGAAGATGTGGATGATTCACTGTGGCGACCCCTGAAGGGCATAGCCGAAAGGAAAACAAGAGGAAGAAGAGCAATGGTTTTCATTGATTAACCGGTAAGCTTGGTGATGAAATGTCATCCACTGAACATTAATTGTGCCTACAAAATGCACTCTGCGCAGCACATTGTACTGTCTCTGGAATAAAAAGCAATATGATGGTTGTAGTTTCATACCTGCACAGTGACTCACTTACCAAAACTGAAAATACTGAAAAGGGGGGAAAAAAAACGAATGCTTTTCTTCAGATGGTGCCTTTGACACTTTCATGTATTTCGTCTGGCTTAGTAAGAACAAGTTATCAAGAATCACTACATCATATGGTAGTTATTTAGTTAGTTATTCTTGGGTATTACTAAAGCAAGCAAGTTAAAGGAAAAACTACAGTGCTGAACGCATTTATTAGATCACCTCCCACTGTCAGGCACATGCCAAGCTGCCCTAAAACGCCAGTATTGGTCATTCCCAAAATCATTTATGTGTGTGCAATAGCTAATCCACCAGTGTGAGCAAGTTCTGTAATTGAAATGATATTTTTCACAATAAAATATAATTGCTGATGTTAATGACTTTTTAACTTTACAGTTTTACAAGAAAGAAGAAAAAAATAGCTAAGCACATTATCATTGTTTGATTTGCCAAATTACAGTTGTATACTTGCATTTATGAACAGAAAAAAATATTTTGATTGATTGACTCTTATATTTGATTTATTTTTTGACTTTTCAGACAAAGCCAGTTTGTTAGCTTAAATTTGGGTATAAAAACATGAATTCAGTTTGAAATTCCTCACTCCTGTTCAAAATGGTAAAACATTAAGAACTCCCTGAAATGGAAGAGACTGCATTAAAGCACTTAATGATGCTGGATGAACTTGGAAACAAAAAGGAGAGGTGGTCTAATTTATTATGCACTGTACATTGCTGTGAAAAAGTGTTTGTCCCCTTCCTGATTTCTTACTTTGTTCTATAGTTGTCTCACGTACTGTAAATGTTTCAGATCATCAAACAAATGTAAATAATAAATGTAAGAAACCACAAGTAAACACAAAATGCTGTTTTTAAATGTTTTTTTTTTTTATTTTTAAGGGGAAAAAAATCCAAACCAGAAGGACAATGATTCAAAACACACTAGCAAATCCACCTCTGAATGGCTTTAGAAAAACAAAATGAAGACTTTGGAGTGGCCTTGGCAAAGTCCTTACCTGAATCTGAGATGCTGTGGCATGACCTTAAAAAGGCGGTTCATGCTCAAAAACCCTCCAATGTGGCTGAATTACAACAATTCTGCAAAGATGAGTGGGCAAAAATTCCTTCACAGTGCTGTAAAAGACTTGCCAGTTGTTGTAAATGCTTGGTTGCAGATGTTGCTGCTAAAGGTGGCCCAGCCAGTTACTAGGTTTAGGGAGCAAACACTTTTTCACACAGGGCCATGCAGGTTTGGATTTTTTCCCCGTTAAAAATAAAAATCTTCATTTTAAAACTGCATTTTGTGTTTATTTGTGTTATCTTAAATGTATTTTTAAAATTTGTTTGATGATCTGAAACGTTTAAGTGTGACATATATACAAATAAGTAAGAAATCAGGATGGGGCAAACACTTTTTCACAGCACCGTATATGGTACACAGTTGATTGAATAACCATTGCAGAGACCTATTCCATTTTCTCTTCAAAAAGAGGACCTGAATGTAACTGAGATTCTCTTCCATACAAGACACGTTAATGCCAAAAAAACCTTTCATTTTGAACATCTTTTCATGTTTTGCCTTGAGAACTGCAACAGAACGTCAATTAAATAGATTGGAATGGAAAAAAACACTTATTCCTTCTTTTTACATTATTGATTTTGTAGATAGTCACCTTTAAAGGCAGTGCTGAGATTGTAACTGAAAAGTTAAGTGTTTAAGGAGGGTTGAATACGCTCTGACAGCTCCACTTATAATGAAATCAGTGACCTTTTAATTTTGTCTTGCAGTGGAATTATTTTTGGAAGAGCATAGTGGTTCTGTGCCCTTTTCCTCTGGTACATACTGCTCATTCATTGATGGCACATGACAAAAGAATTTGATAAGGCAGTGTTGAGACTCCGTTAATGGCTCTAGTCTAAAGTTGCTGTTGCCACACAGAAAAAGTTATCAGTGGTATCCTCCAACTGTGTCATATTTACAAGTAGGGTGTTGACATTACAGCAGCTTGTTTTCAAAACTCTATGCAACATAAAACTCACCAGCATACATGTTAATTATGTTTTAAAAAGCCTTAACTATGTTTGCCTGTCCATATCTTCAGTGTAATTATCCATTGTGAATATCATTCTCTGCTCCATAATTAGTTAAATGTGCTGACGGAGCTCAGAAAGTGGAAGCTGGCCTTCATTGAGCAACACAAGCTGGAGCTGAGGAAGGAGAGGGAAAAGCATGCAGCCCAGACAGCTGGCCTGAAGTCTGAGGTCGACAGCTTGAAGGAGCTGCTACAAACCTACGAGACGTCCAACCAGAGAAAAGATGAGGTGAGTTTGTTTTTTGATGGTTGGACATGTATTCAGCCTGATGGATGAACTTTTATTTAGAGGCCTTTTGTCTCTCTTTTTCTGGGGACATTCACATCTGTCTCTCTCTTAATGTCTCTTTTGTTTACCTTAAAAAACAAGATAAATAAATACTTTTTACACATGCAAACTCACTATGCAATGGTCCCTACCAGGTTATTAGGAATCTGAGCCAGGTGTTGGACAGCCAAAAAGAAAAGCTTGAAAAGATGAGGGCCCTCACCCAGTGGAGACTTCAGCACATCGAGGCCAAAGAGGAGGTACAAAGATGACGTTTCACATAAACGCTTTTTTATGGTGGTAGGTGGAGTCGTGGATATGTGTAATTTAACATGTATGTCCTTCTTCTAGATGTAGCATTTTCAATGAAGAACCACATTCACATCCACTGTGCAGATAAGAAAATCAAATTGCAATTATTTCTCCAGATATTGAGATAGAGTCATAATGAGAATTGAGAATGGTAATGTTTGCTTTTCATTTTCACTGGAAAAAATATAAAAATGCCATTTTAACTTGTGTTTTGTTGGGGTGTGTAGCCAACAAGCACTTTCCCTTACGTGTGGAGAATATGATTTGTATGCAGGGGCGTAACTATCACCACCATCCAACAGTACATTTTTAATGGCATGCTGTTACATATGTCACCTTTTGTAATTTGTTTTTTTTTTTTGTTTTTGGTCTCAGTTTCCATTAAATTTTATGCCTTATCTGAAGTTGTGGCATTAGGTTGTAAATCATAGTATGATTCATAATTTGTAATTAAATATTATGATGGATTTCTGGTAGAAACAAATGTGAAATTAATTAAAACTGCTGGATTACTGTTTATGGAGTTTAATGGTTTATGCAAATGATCAGGGTGTGTTAATTACTAACCCTTACATCAGTGTGTCACTGCACACCAAACATGCAAACAGCACTGACGAACACACTGCTCCTTTTTTACCACACCAAAGTCAATTACCAGAGAAATAGCTGTTATTTTGCTTTTACTGGTATAAAATAGCTGCTCATGTTTTGGTTTAGAACATGATGCCACAACAGAAAAGGCAATGCACCTGTACACAAATCAGTTATGAGTGTAATTATGTTGCTTGCAAAACTGCTCATGGTCTTGTGGTTTCCTGCCAGGCTTATGCTACTCAGGTCGCTCAGCAGCACTACAACCTGCATCTGAAGAGGAAGGTCTGGTTAGGCTGGCACTCTCTGATCCAGGAACACTGGAAGGTGAAGGTGGAGCGGGCCTGCCGTGCAAGAGCTGAAGAGGTCTGCACCCGTCTGTCTTCAGAGTACGAAGCAAAGCTGGCAGAGGTACATATGTGGATACAGGACCTGAATATGAAACAGCATCTACACATTTATATTTTGCACATGTGCCAGTGCATTGGGTTTTAGTGCAATTTATTTCAAGTTACTGCTTCTTGCTCAGTGAGAGAGAAAATAGGAATCAAAACATTGTGATTCCTGTTGCATGTATAAAAATGTATTGTTATAAAACAACTGCAACATATCTTAACAATTAAATATGTATCTGTATGTCTTATATACTGTATGTCTGTGAAGGACTTCTAAAAGGGAGTTTATAGTGTATAGCGTGTTGATTTGTTCTCAGGCTTTCCAAAGCTCTTTTTATAACTCTGGCATATATTGTACACTCTGTTTTCACTCAGCGGTGTTTAGTTTTGTTCATTTTATTATAATAATTATAGTGGATATGATTTATATAGTGTTTTTTTGGACACTCAAAGACGCTTTTCATTGATTCCATTATTCATTCACTCCACATTTACATAGTGGTGGTGCTGAGCCACATCTATAGGCACAGCTGCCCTGGGGCAGACTGATGGAAATGTGGCTGTCAATGGCCTGTGACCACCACCAAACATTCATTCATTCACATTCATTGATTGCTCATTTTATGTTTATTTTATTGAACATTTTATTTTTTATTTTCCTTCCACTGATTTTCCTTTTTTATTGGTTTTCATTTCAGTGATTATTTCAGTGTGGTGATAGTTTGTTCATTTTTTGATTTAATTAATTATATTGCTAATTTCACATAAATTAACATTCTTCAGTCTTACCTTTTACATTTAAAGACTAAAATACATTTGATAGAATAGGTGGAGTTTGTAAAAGTGGAAATGTTATTGCAGCTTATAATGAATTTGTATGAGTTTGAGTCAGAAGGATATGCCACAGTTGTCCTTTGGGTCTTGAACTGAAAACCTTAGGGAACCACTGATGTAACTGGATGATTATTCTTCTGTCTGCAGCACTGTGAGGCCCTAGAGAAAGCCCAGGTGGAGATTCAAAGGCTACGACTAGAGCGGGAGCGATATGAGGAATCCATGAAAAAAGCCTTTATGAGAGGGGTGTGTGCCCTCAACATGGAGGCTCTTAACATGTTTCACACTACAGAGGCATGGCCGGAACAGCCTCCAGGACAAGAACAGCAAGGTCTGCAAAAGAATGAGGACTGTCTTTTTAGCATTTAGCCATGTTTCTCATCAGGTAACACACCATAACGTGACAGAACCCACAGCTACATTGTTATTCTCGTCACAGGCTACATAACTACACATAATTACAGGAAGCCCTAAAGCCATTGTTAGCCTTGCATCTGTACTATATTGATTCAACACAGCTATCAAGATGGAAACTAAGAGTTGAAAAAGACAGAAACACAATTTCTTCAATAGTGCACAGCCTAGAGCTATCGACATTTGTGTAGATTTATGAAGTGGCGTACAATGGGGTCAAGGTTCTGTTCACTTACTGGCTCGTCTAACAGATGATGAGTCAGAGTATGTGCTGACTGTTCACTGACAGGAACAGGTTGGAACATTAATGTGCCACTGACAGAATGACTGGAAGATGTCTGTTTTTAGCCATCTCCAGAACATTTGTCTTCCAATTAATTCAGGACATTATCACTTGCTGTAGCATCTATTAGTTGTATTTTTCCTGTAGATCCTGTGACTGCACAAGATGAACCTGGCTCTGTTACACTGACTCAGCCACAGTCCTATCCCATTTCCACTACTCGCCTCAGCCCAATCCACTTTGACCGACCAGATCCTCCATCCCATAGTGAAGGAGATGACATGGTGAGACACTAACCATTTATCATAAAAACACTGATCATTATATTCTACTGTTTTTTTATTTCAGAAATCTCACATGAATTCCACTCATTATTGTTTGCTTTTATTATCTTACATCCTTCATTTGCATTTGTTTTCATATGGGGATATAGTGAGTCCGCCCCCTTCTAAAACGGACTGCAATGTGACTGGTCACCTCTGACAATTAACCATAAAGACCCAGTGATGACCATAACTGCTGCTCTCTTGTAGAGCCTTTGCATGAGGTTTTTAAAATCATGAAAACATTTCATTGGACACAGTATTGGCTTACTCACAAGTGTAGGAGGTGTAGCGTCATTACATCTTTTTATTGCTTCCCAGAAATGGAAAAAACTATAAAATACCATTAAGAATAGCAGTGACCTAAAACTTCATCCAGGAGTGATGAATGAGATTTTAAATTTGATCCATTCAGCTTTAATATGGCTTGTGTCCTCTTTGCTCCCCCTTAACCAGCTGGGCTCTGGTGGCCCAGCATCCAGGGCAGAAGCTCCCCCTCCCACAACCATCTCCCACAACTCACTCCCACTGAGTGGCCCCACAACCTCCAACAAACAGGTTAGAATTGGACAGGATGTTTCTATGGATTTTGACATGCTGAAAGTGACCAAACTGTTTGCTCTTGTGTCTTTTTTAAAAGTGCAAGTAAGTTTAGTAATTGTTAGAAATAGAAATAACTCAAATGTAATATATCTACAACACATTATGTATTTATGTCTGCTCATGGTTTCAGGTCAGTAGTCGTGTTGTGACAGCTGGTCAGCAAAAGCCCTCAAAGACCATAACAGCTCGTATCACAGCGCGTTCTGATGTTACCACAGCTGCACGCAGTCATCTCCAGGTGATGGGTGTGGCCCCACCCATGGGCTCAGTCATAGTACAACGCCATCATCCAGTGACACAGGTATGAAATTGTATCCTGTTTCTTTATCAGATGTTACTATCTTTGTGTCATTGTATATTCGATTATGAAATGTTACATACTGCCCTTTCTTTGATTCCCGTAGCTCACTGTTGGTCAGGCCACAGCTGCAAAGTTTCCTCGTTCATCCCATCAGGGTCACAGCTCCACAGGAAGAGGCTCATCCAGGACACACACCAGCACCGGCTCCTGCCATGTTCATTCCATAAAAGTAGTGGACTGACTACGCAGCTCTCAGAAACATGCTGCACATTGGGTCTCAATGTAACATTTTACATAAGCTATGCAACAAAAGGCCATACTTTAATTTTACTATCTTAGAACTAGAATCCATTTGAATTTTGTATTGGATATTTGGCATTTTTCATAAATGTGAAATTAATTGAGGAATAGAGAAATTTTCTCAGGAACGTGCTACACAGCTGTTCAACACAAATTAAAGTGATTTTAATTCTTACGAGATGGACGTACCGGTAGATGAAAATTGCAAAACAGAAGCTGGTTTGCTTTGCTTGAAATGTTATAGAAATAGTCGTTTTTTGAGATGTTACTTTCCACAACCACGAACTATACTAAACAAGTCCATATGTACCTTTTTAATATTTTTAAATAAATTATTTTACACAATTGATTTTATAGATTCTTAAGAATTATTTCAGAAATCACTTCACAATGGTAGAAAATACTGTGAACACATTTAGTGTTAGTCCACTTTTTACACTGTCTTTCATCAGGAAATGCTGCAGCTTTTGCTGGAAGTTTCACTGGCCTCAATTCGGATTTTATCTGTAAAAACAAACATTTTCTGTAATAAGAACTTTGGCATCCATCCTAAGGCTGCTAACACGTGTATATGGCAGATTTTTTAATTATACTTTATGTACCGGCAGCTTTTGTGTTGCCTGTCTGTGTAAGGCCCTGGAAGAGTTCTTTGGTTGGATTTCTCTGAGCACACTCCTCCCCATGGAGCCATATCAGCAGCATCCTGTTTCCATGCTCCTGGTAGCTGTGCTGACCTGGGAACAAAAGAACAAGAGACCAACCAGTCAGGAAAACAGTCTACCCAGTAGCAATAATCAAAAACTGCCTGTTTGCCAGTGAAGATGCAATCCGTTTAAAGTGGTTATTCCATAAGGATTTTTTTTTCACAACTGTATTTTCTCATAGGTGCTTTTCATTTTTGTAATATTTTGGGTGAAAGGCTGTATTTCAGGTAATTTGAAAAGGTGACGTGAAAACTCTGT
This sequence comes from Pseudamia nigra, assembly GCA_029823295.1. NCBI lineage: Eukaryota > Metazoa > Chordata > Actinopteri > Kurtiformes > Apogonidae > Pseudamia > Pseudamia nigra. The sequence goes on from JAQQAE010001619.1 coordinate 7,999, forward strand.
CCAGTGAGTTAGAGTAAGCTACATGGATAAAAAATATCTCAGATGTATTTTATGTCTCAAAAGTTTTGATAATACTAAGCAATAAGTATTAACAGACCTAAATTCACTGAATAGCTGCCTGTATTGACGCTAGGTTTAGTTTGTTTATGGGTACTGTACAGTGAATGGCATCTTCTGCTAAAATTACAGTTTGCACAAAACTCAATTCCAGTAACCTTGCTTTGTCCATCCATGTGGGTTTAGAATAGTCTACTGTAACTGAAAAAATCCCATGGCAATCAGCAGAGTCAATGTTTGGATTGCTGGTTCTGAATCTACTCTAGAAACACGGTAGACTCTGTGGAAGTTGACCCCTCCCTCTGTAGATAAAAGTGGCTTATTCTAAGGTTAAAAAAAAACATGATTCTTCCTTTTCTGAAAATAGATCCCTCTAAATTCTACTCTTCACCTTTAAAATAAATGTATATATGAGAGGGAGATTATAGGAGGAGAAACCGGAGAGTGGGTGTCATGCTTCCATCTTATAAATTGCTGAAATTTGTAGTTTTCACACAGAACAAGCCATGACAGTGTATATTCAGTTCCGGTGTGATACCTGTCCACTGCTCCTCAATGGCTGCCACCTGCTTCTTGGTGAATCCCCAGTGTTCTGCCAGTTTCTTCCAGTCTCCTGGTTTCAGAAGCTCATACGCCAAACGCCAGGCCACCGAACGGAGCTGCCTGGTCTCACAGCGATGGTCGAGTTTAAATGTTAGAGGAAACTCAGTGCGAACACTTTCATTAAGCTTTGGATTGGCCTGAAAGGGCAATTGAATTATGTCAATTCATTGATAAAGGCCACACAGAGCTCAGGAACATGGGAAGAGATATTGCTGACATGTATGATTAGTTAAACATTTTGAAAATGGAATTAGCTGTCACGTGTTCCTTATGAGGCATTTTTAGCCTGGCTCTAATAGCATAAGAACAGATTCAGCTAATAGAGATGTGGCAATAGGAAATCATTATTCAGTTATCTGCAACATATTATGAGACAAGTGAAAGAAAACTTTGCTCTCACCTCTACCTGTGTGTAATATCTTTCTGCTTTGATGATCATGTCTACAATGATGACCTCATCCGCTCTGGCTGCCACATCCAGAGCTGTTTTACCCTGCTACTCCACAACACACCAATATTAAGTGTAAATCAGGATTAAGAATAAGTCCCAGTCAACGTGTTTGTGGTCTTACTCTGTCGCGCAGTGTCAAATCCAGCCCAGTCTTAAGAAGCATCTCCACAACCTCTGCTTTGGCCACCTCCGCTGCAATATGCATAGCGGTCTGCAGCCTCTAGCAGCACATGGACATATAGGCCTAGTGTAGTTTTTATACATATTCTCTGATAGCTTATTTTACTGTGGAGATCATTACCTTATCAGTGGCATTAACATTGCAGCCAGCCTGCAGGAGAGCGTTGACGACAGGTATGTGACTGTTCTTCACTGCCAGGTGGAGAGGAGTCTGGAGGTACTGGGAGCAGAAATAACTTGTTACACAACATGGGCCCAAAACTGAACTGCTGTCAGAGGAGAGAAAATGTAAAATTCTAGCAACAGATACTATATAAACAAAAGTATTAGGACACGTGTCTGATTCACTTACAGGGATGTCTCCACATATATCTTTATCATACCTCAGCTGTTCCCAATTTTTGCATAAGCACTAAATCAACAAAATCGTTAAACTGGAAATGAAGTGCAGTAATTTCAGACCCTACTGATCTTCAAGGTCAAAGATAAGGTCAAGGTCATTTAATGAGCAAGAGGTACCCTAGAGTCTATTTTATCACATATTATAATAGGTGGCTCTAGTAGTTTAGGTACTATCGGTCAAAATTGTTTTTTATTATTTATTAATGCTGTGGCCTAATTAATGTACAAATTAGGTGATGGTTGTCATAGTAACCTTTCCCACCACCCTGACTACCCATATGCCAAGTTTGGTTATTTTGGGTCCAGGGACCTTGGAGATACAGAACCAAATGTTCAAATGGACATTCTGTATGTACGACCTTAAAATTGACTGTGACCTTGACCTTTTTCCTTGAAGGTCACAGCATATTTGGAATCAGCATAGTCAGTAACCTAGGGGTATATGATTTTTTTCAACCTCTGTAGCTAGAAATGTATGTAAGGCAAAGGACAATAATTTGAGATCCTCACGACCTGAAGGTCAAGGTCATTTGATGAGTGACAGGTGCTTTGGAGTCTAAAAAAATCTAATTTGGTGCTTCAAGCTATGGTAGGTTCAGTGCTGTAGGTCAAAATAAGTGTTTTTGTACCTAATTAATATGCAAATTAGGTGGTGGTGGGCTGTAGTAGCTCCTAGCCAGGTTACCCAGGTGCCAAGTTTCTTTAGTTTGGAGATATAGAGCCGAACATATAGTACATATGTAGGAAACGGAGCTCTTGACTTACAAGAAGAATTAATGCATCAAATAATCAAGACAATGTACAACCGTGAACAAAATAAAAAAATACTAAAGAAAATGAACCAAAAATGAATTAAATGAATAATGTAATCAACAATGTGAACAAAATAATCAAAGAAAAAAACAAAGTAGAGTTAGTAAAGATGGGTTAGCCCTGTTAAGATGTCTGATGCATCTTTAAGACGTGAAGAAGTCAAGCAGCCCCCTTTTTCCTCATAACGCAGCTGACTCGTCCTGGCCCAGTTTCATTTTTTTTTTTTTTTTTTGATTATTTTGTCATTTTTAATTTTTTTATTATTGTAATCTTTTTTTTTTGTTTTGTTATTAATTTTGCTCATTTAAATTATTATATTATGCATTTTTACTCATGAATTTAGTTCCATATAACCAAAAAACAGAGGCCTAGGTTGTTGAACGTCCAACAGACAAGTGCCCCAATGCTTTTGTCTTCATAATGAAGTGAAGTTTACTGACACAGTGAACTATGGCCACCTATGTTTACTTACCTGATCCTGAAAGTCCATCTGGGTTTCATACTCTAAGAGGACTTGGACCAGAGATGTGTCTCCTCTCTCTGAAAGCGGATGCAAAGCGCTGCGATGGGACTAGAAGTGAAAAAGTTTATCTGTACAGTTGTAAAATGAAAAAGGACTTACACATGTAATTTGGATGGCAGCAAAAATGTATCTTGGGCTCAAACAGTTTAGAACAGTAGGTTGATCAGTGTGCCAGTGTGTACGTATGTGACGATGTTGGGGTCACAGCCAGCCTCCAGCAGCATGAGAACACATTCTTCCCATCCGTTGTCTGCAGCCTGGTAAAGAGCTGTTTCACCATCCTGCAACACAGATCCATCAGTAAACACAACTGGTACTGGATAATCAGACATGGAAACACATGGAACAGATTTCACAAGATATTCCTAGTATTTGGAATATTTAAGTAATATCAGTGTATTATTCGGAATTCAGATGCTGAATTTTGTGGTGAGGGCACAGGAGAAGTTTCGTCTGATGACTCTTCCATAACGGCCATATTTGTGCAGGTGTCGCGGAGCAGTTGAACAGTGTACCACAGCTCCATCGTCTGCAAACGCTTCCTGGAGGACTTTTGCTGGTAACTTTTGCTGACTCTGGTGAGGGGATTCTCTTTTTGCAGCCATTGTAAACTCTTCTAAACCCACTTACGTAGATGGACAGGGTGAGGTTAGAGTTATTACATTTTTTGCAATCTGCAACTTCACCACAATATACCACTAAATCCTACGCCCTGCATCTTTAAATAGCATGCAATGGTGGGTAGAATAAACAGAAACAGTATCCAAGTAAAAGCACTGTTAGTGTATCATTCTAATGACTCAAGAAGAAGTAGAAGTACTTGAACAAATAAGTACTCGAGTAAGAATAAAAAAATATAAAGAAAAACTACTCAAGTAATGAGTTACCTCATAATGGGGAATTAGTTACAGCCTCATATAGTGCACGTGAACAGCCACATTAAATGTCAACTCCAGAACCACAGAAATGTAAATATATAAATATATATGATGCTAAACATTGTTTATTGTCAAATAATAAGAAAACAATTTAAGATGCGCTCAAGATATATTTCTTATATTCTGCGGTTTTTTTTTGCTTATTTGCTTAACTACAGTATGTTTGATCACTTTTGTTGATTATTTTATAAATACTTAGTCATTTAGTTGTTTATTTTTTGTTTATTCATTTTGTTTATCTTGATTTTTCTTCCCTTTTTGTTAATGCACTTTATAATGTTGTGCCTTTTACCATATTTTTGGACTATAAGGCGCACTTGAAATCCTTTAATTTTCTCAAAAATCGACAGTGTGCCTTATAATGTGGTGTGCCTTATGTATTCATTCTGGTTGGTCTTACTGACCTCGAACCAATTTTATGTGGTACATGGGGCTCAAAAATCTGTCAAAATGTTTTAGTACGACTTCGGTAAGCTACGAAGCTGCACCGCTTGATGGATTCTCGGAACATTACGGCTACCGTAGTCAGGAGCCTCACAGAGTAATACGTACTGTGCTTCAACATAATATTACGGTGTGTGTGTGGCACTTGTTTAGAGACTTGCTTACAAAGCGGATTTCAAACTCAAGGCTCTCAGTCATGCAGTAGAACATGGGAATATAGCAGCTTGATATTGGTGTCAACAGGTTGTTCAAAGATAAATGGCGAGCTGTTTGGGAGCATTGGATGACAGAAGGCGAACACACATTCATCAAGACAAGGAGGCAACGCCAGGTGAGGTATCAGTCTCAAGTGTTGTCCGAGTTTTCACGAAGGCTGGAATCACCACTGAACAGCTAAGTAACAGCAACGAGACTGACTTGGATAATGAGAGGGACCCGTGCTTGATGTCGAAATCACCCAAATGTTAAACTCAGACACTGAAGATGAAGAATTTGATGGATTTGTGAAAGAGGAATGAACTGAAAAAATGAGTGTATTGTTTTGTATTTTATGTGTTACAACTGAACAATGTTGAGCGTTATTGTGAATTAGTTGAATAAAGTTTGACTTATCTGACTGTTTTATTTCGCTGAATGTGCTTTATAATTCAGTACACCTTATGTATGAAAATAGACCCGTTCATTGATATTACGCCTTATAATCGAGTGTGCCTTATAGTCCGATACTCATTATGTTGCTCAGTTTGCTCATTTTTGTTCATTTACCTGATTATTTTGTTGGATTTGTGTTTATTTGTTTGGTCTCATTTTTTTTGTTCATTTTACTCCTATTCATTGAGCTGTGGACAAATGTAACTGAGTAAGAGTAAAAAGTATTCGCTAAAACAACTGCTCTCAGGAGTACATTGGGAAAAAAAACATCCAGTTGAGTACATGTATTTGGGTACTACCCACCTCTAGTAGCATATAATTGAAAAGCTCATCTTAAGTGCATAAATATAATGAGTAACTTTCCATTTTCCACCTCTGAAAATAATAACCAGTGCTTGTTTCACCTGTTTCTCGAAAAATGATCCACCATCCACAGTGGATTACCTGCTGAGTACATAGTGTCACAAACCAAACTGTTATAGAGAAGGTGTTTACACTGATTGTCTACCACATTGACTTCATCCCGAGTATCAAAGCTCTGCAGCAGCAGTTGGACGGCGTCCAGGCGGCCGTTGCTGGCAGCTAAGTGCAGGGGCGTGTCTCCTCTCTGGCAGAAGGGAGGGAGGAAACAACTCGCATCAAAGAGGGTTCGACTTTGAACTGGGCTGCAGGTGTGACTCACTAATGTGCAGTGAGACAGACGAGCAGGAAACAGGTGGAGGTGTGGTTTTCTGATTTTACTTCCACCAGTAGTTCATAAATATCGATGCAATTTAACTTTGCGCTCTCTAAAAGCCTTGTTTTACATAAATAATGACGTTCGTATTCATTGTTGGATTGTTTGTTCATTTATGGCTAATTTTCTCTGCAACCCTCTCTTACCCATTTTCTTTTATTGATTTTTGTTCATCTTGAGGAAAAATCTGCTCATTTTTATTTATTAGATTTTTTCCTGTTTTCATTATTTTGTTCATTCATTTTTGTGTTGTAGATTGTTTTATTCATTTTGTTCACTTTTTATTGATTTATTGTTTGGCTTTTGTTTATTTTCTTTATTGTTTTGTTTTTTTTTATTCTATTTGTCTATTTTTGTTCATTTTGTTTATTATTTTTGTTCACTTTATATTGATAGACTGATTTGTTCATCTTGTGAATAATTTTGCTCATTATTGTTTATTTTCATTATTTTGTTCATTTTTTGTTTTGTGGATTATTTTTTTATTTGTATTCTTTTAGTTGATTACATTTTTTTTAAGTTTTAAGCAAATTTTTATGTTGTTGGTTTTTGTTATTGTTTATTTTGTTTATTATTTAGCTTTTTTGTTTATTTTTGTGGCTTATTTTGTTCATTTGTATTAATTTTGTTTATTATTTTGCTTTTTTGTTTACTTTTGTGGATTACTTTATTTTGTCAAATCTTATTTGTTTTGTGGATTATTTTGTTCATTAGTATTGCTTTAATTAATTAGCTTTTTATTTTTAGCTTTTGTTCATTTTTAATTTGTTTGTTTTTGTTTATTTTGCTTTTTTGATTTATTTTTGTGGATTATTTGGTCCATTTGTGCACATTTTGTTTATTATTTGGTTTATTTTTCTTCCTTTTGTTTATGACTTTGTTCATTTTTATTGATTTTTGTCGACTGATTTTTTCGTCTTGTGAATAATTTGTTTATTTTTGTATATTTTTATTATTTTGGTCTCTTTGTTGCTCATTTTGATTTGCTTTGTGGATTAGTTTATTCAATTGTGTTCTTTTAGTTGACTATTTTGCTTGTTTCAATTTTTTTTGCATTGTTTTTTTGTTGGCTTTTTATTTTGTTTATTATTTCCCTTTTTTCATTTATTTTTGTGAGTTACATTGTTCATTTCAGTTCATTTTGTTTATTATTCTAAGGGCTGTCAAACTATTAAAATTTTTAATCTGATTAATCACAGGGTCACTGGATTAATTTTGATTAATCACAATTAATACCCATTCTTTTTCATTTTGTGGGAGCAAAAACAGTCATAATAGAAGGTGATATAGACACTCAACAAAAATTACTTATTTTACATTAAAATGTATATTTTTTTCTAATTTACACTTTGTAGAACTTAACCTTTGTAGAACCTCTGTAATGTTCTGCTGAGATGTTTTTGCTTTTTTACACTTGGTTCATTGTTTTGATCAGTAACTAATGTAATTTGTTTCAAAATGTGAGAAGACTTATACTTTTACATTTAAATTGACTTTGAAACAGCAAATACTAAAGAAGTTGTCAGTGATGTGGGTCAAATGTAACACAAGATTTCATCACTTTTTCCTTGATATATGAGTTATTGTGCATTTATTGCATTAATCATGTTAAAACTTTTAATCTAATTGATCATGCAAATGGATTAATCTGGATGAACGTGTTAATTTTGACAATTATTTTGTTAATTTCTTGTTCATTTCATTCACTTTCTGGACTGATTTGTTACTTCCATTTATTATTTTTGTTCATTTTTTGGTTATTTTTGTGGATCATGTTGTTTATTCTTCTTCACTTTGTTCATTATTTTGCTTTGTTTTATTTGCTTGTTCAATTTTACTCTTTTTTTGGATTCTTTGTCTCATATCTGTTCATCTTGTTGGTATGGTATTTATTTTGTTCATTTTGTTTTTTCACAACAAATCAAAATAAACAAAATAAGTCAAATTTTCACCAAGAGTCTCATTGATCTCATGTTTGCAAATTGTGTGTCTGATTTTGCACATTTTTGTTCATCTTCTTGATTCATTCATTCATTCCTGTTATTTTTACAGATTGTTGTATTCAGTTTTGTGTATTTTCTTTATTATTTCCTTTCATAAATCTAAGCAGCAAATAAAATTCCCCCTTTATCCCATGTTCAAATGAGATTTACAGCCTTGGCATAAACAGACATAAACATACAGTATACTGTATATGACAAATCAACCAGCACTGAAAACACACGAAATGCCTTGTAAACACACCTGGTTCGACTTCATGGAGGCCATATTGTACGAAGGCTCCATCAGCATCTCTAGCATTTCAACACAGCCGTGCTCTGCTGCCAACGCAAATGCAGAATGTCCAGACTGAAATACAAGCGTTCAAACCACATTTAGAGTAAGTTTGTTAAAATATCCAACTGAAAAAATTTCCAGAATGTGAAGTTTACCAGGTCGTCTTTGTCAAGTTCCTTCATCTGCAGGTCATTGACGATGTACTCCAGTATCTCTGTCTGGTTGTTGACAGCAGCACAGTGCATAATGTTCAGTCCTTCCTGAAACAAAAAAAAGCAAATTACAGCAAAAAATAGAAGAATGTGCCTTCATTTCTGTCAGGGCACAGGTGTAGATGTCAGGGGAGGCTGGGGGGGATTTGTCGCCATTATTAGTAAAAACCAGCATTCGTTCACAATAAATTGCTGTTCTTTACCGATACTTTGTAAATTTAGGTGTTTATAACTTATGTGCCTCTAAATGATCCCTCTTTTACACAATAGCAGTTTGGGCCACTTGAGGTTAATTTTTTTTAACCATTTTGCTTAATTCTGTACCATTTCTTCATCATTTCTGTTAATGTTGTAAGTTATTCTGCTCATTTTTGGTTATTTTCCTGATCATTTTGTGGTTTTTGGGTCAACTTCTGTTGACATTGTGGATTAATGTTGATTTTTTTGGGTCATAATGCTCCTTATTTACCAAATTTTTTTTAGTAATTTTGCTCATTTTTTCAATTATTTGAGTAATTTTTTGTGCATTTTGGGATTTAGTTTGTTCCTTTTTTTGTTCCTTTCTGTTCATATTATGGGTTAATTTGCTCATCTTTTTATGATATTACTGCTTATTTTGCTTGTTTTTTGACAACTTCATTTTTGTTTATTTTCATGATTATTTTCCTAAATTCTATACATGTAAGGAAATATTTGGTTCCTTCTTGTTTGTTTTTGTTCATGTGGCTTATTTTGTTTGTTTGTTGACTTCTTTGTTTGTAATTGTATATTTCTGTTCATATTGTGGATTTTTTTGTCATGATGCTGCTAACGAGGATCATTTTCTGTTCATTTTGTTTCTTATTTTGTTAATTTCTGTTAATTTCTAGATTATTATGTTCTTTATGGATCTTTTTTGCTAACTGCAATTTTAGTTACTTCATCAATCAATAAAACAATCAGATTTATTCATCACATTTATTTATCACATTTATTCAACACATTTAAAAATAACATAAATTGCAACAAAGTGCTTTCCAGTTATAATAAAGGGTAAAAATAATGTATTAAAATACTATAAAATCCAAACAAAGCACAACAGAATATAAAAAGCAATGTCAACACTCAACACTCAGGGAATAAAAATATTTTCTTAAACAAACCGAACTTGACGGAAAGTACAAGGTTAAAAGGTCACTGATGTAGAACAGCGCTAACCCATGCAGGAAAGAAAACAAACAGTAAGATCTTAAAATGAATTCATAAGGTAAATGGAAGCCAATGCAAAGAAGCTAGTGCTGGGGTCATTGAGCAGATGAGCTGCAGAATTTTGGACCATCTGCAGATGGCTAATCTGTGCTGAACTGACACCAAAATAAAGACTATTACAGTAGTGTAAGCAAGAGGAGATAAAATCTGCAAAGCAATGGCTTCACTTTGGACGGTATCCTGAGCTGCAGATAACCGGCTCTTACAAAGTTTATTATTCTGAATCATTCTGAATTTTTTGATTATTTGGTCATTTTTGTTATGGGTTAATTTTGCTCATGTTGGTGCCTGTTTTATTGCTCATTTTTGCTTATTTTTATTATCATTTTGTTTGATTGTTTTCTTAATTTTGATCATTTCCTAATGTTTATTTATTTTCAGGATTATTTTGCTACTTTTTGTTTCAGTTTTTTTTTTTTTTTTTTTTTTTTTGCTCTCTGCTTATTTTCTATGGCTTTTGTCCATTTTTGCTCATTGTATTTTGTGCTTCATTTTTCCAATTTCCTTGATTATTTGTCATTTCTTGATTATGGGTTATTTTTGCCCATGTTGATGCTATTTTGTCCACTTTTCGTTCACTCTTGTCAATTTTATTGCTTATCATGTTCCTTTAAGCTGATTTTCTATATGCTTTTATTCATATTTTGTTACCTTCATATAAACATGCAGAAAAAAACAAATTGATACATTTACAATTCTCTTTAATTCATAATATAACATCCAGAATCCAAACTAAATGTTCAAATGAAACATCCTCTTACATCAGGGCAAGATTTAAGAGTAGAAAAAAGTTTCTACGTTACAAACAGAGCATGAATATCAAACACAGATACAAAAGGCACTTAGTATGTACAGTATCTTAGGATAAGCCTGATTTGCAGTGCATGCTTTGCTCTATCAGCTAATGAGAATGAGGAAAACAAACTGTTCCTACCTCGTTTTCAATCTTCTGTTCAGCTCCAGCCTGCACCAACAATTTCAGGATCTCCAAACTGCCAAACCAGGCAGCCAAATGAATGGCTGTCACACCGTACTGCCACGCACAAAACACACAGCTGAGGGTCGTGTTTTCTTAAATGTATAATATAAACCAGTGTCTGTGTCTATTTGTCTCTCACCTTGTCTTTTTGATCCACCTTGACCCTGCGCTGGAGAAGAAACTGAACGGCCTCTGTATTCTTCCCGGCTGCTGCATAATGAAGGGCCGTCCTGTGATGCTGACACACATTCATTAGTGCATGACTTATTCAGTAGATAGAGCCGAAAATGTTCATGTGGGAAAATGTTCATCACAGTCGATATTGATAATTATCACAATTAATGTCAATTCATGTTTAAAGGTTGAGTTCAGTGTTTGCGAAAACTAAAGAAACAAACACAACAGTTGTTTGTGGTTTTAAGGGATTGGTAAATGATGGAACAAGACAAAAACGTGAAAGACAAAACAGAATATCACAAAAGTCTCTTTGATGTTCAATTCAGTGTTATTAATGTACATTATTGCCAGGTGCAAATGAAATCACAGACAAAATAATATAACAGATGCAAAAATTACATGAAGGAAAATAGAAATACAAAACAATGTAAAAGATGCATGATGACAAAACCCAAGAACATGAAATTCAGTGTAAAATATGCAAAACATCAACCTGGCATAATGATGTAAAAAGATGAAGATAACATGAGAGATGCAGAATGACAAAAAAAGTATGGACAAAGATAATGACGCGAAAGATGCAAAGTAGCATAAAAAGATGAGGAGGGTACTGGAAGGTGCTCTGGATGGGGATTCTTCAACGCTTTCATGGGCAACAACGGCATGACCTGGAGGGATGTGATTGGGAGGAACAGCCTGCCTGATCTGAACCTGAGCAGAGTTTTGTTATTGGACTTTGGTGCAAGTCATGGTTTGACCATAACAAATACCATATTTGAGCATAAGGGTGTCCACAAGCACACATGGTACCAGGACGCCCTAGGTCGCAGGTCGATGATCTACTGTAGTTGCATCATTTAGCTGTATGTCTTGGATACTTGGGTGAAGAGAGGAGCAGAGCTGTCAACTGATCACCACCTGGTGGTGAGTTGGGTCCAATGGCTAGGGAAGATGCTGGACAGACCTGGAGCACCTAAATATAATGTTAGTGTGGTCTGGGGAAAGCTAGTAGAGGCATCTGTCAGAGAGACCTTCAACTCCCACCTCCAACAGCACTTCAACCATGTCCCAAGGGAGGTGGGGACATTGAGTCTGAATGGACCATGTTCAGTGCCTCCATTGTCAAAGCGGCTGTGCAGTGCTATCGTTGAAAACTTGTTGGTGCCTGTCATATTGGCAATCCTCAAACCTGGTGGTGGACATCAGAAGTTAAGATTGCCACCATGCTGAAGAAGGAGTCCTATCAAGCCTGGCTGGCTTAGGGAACTCAAAAGGCAGCTGACAGTTACTGGCAGGCCAAGTGTGCTGTGGCTTTGACAGTTGCAGAGGCAAAAACTCAGGCATAGGAGGAGTTTGATGAAGCCATGGAACATGACTCTCAGTCAGTCTCAGAGAGATTCTGACAACCCATCTCAGCATCTCAGGAGGGGGAAGCAGTGCTTTGCCATCACTGTTTACAGTGGAGATGGGGTGCTGCTTTCCTCAACTTGTGACACTGTATGGCGGTTGAAGGAATACTTTAAGGATCTCCTCAACCTGGCCTCTGCGTCTTCTGGTGGAGAAGGAGAGCCAGAGGACTTGGGGGATGACTCGTCCATTACTGTGCCTGAGGACTCCAAGGTGGTCAAAAAGCTCCTTGGTGGATGGGCTGCAGGGATGGATGACCAGACCTTATTTTCTCAAGGCTCTGGATGTTGTGGTTTGTCTTGACTGACACACCTCTACAATGCACATGGAGGTCAGGGAGAGCGCCTCTGGATTAGCAAACCGAGGAAGTGGTTCCCCTTTTTAAGGTGGTGGACCGGAGGGCGTGCCCTCCCCAGGTCTTGGAAAAGTTTTTCCCCCAAGTGGAGGAGTTTAAGTATCTTGGGGATTTATTCATGGTGAGGGGAGGATGGAGGGTGAGATTGACAGATGGATTGGTGCAGTGTTGGTAATAATGCAGACATTGTATCAGTCAGTTGTTGTGAATAAGGAGCTGGGCCAAAAGGCAAAGCTCTTGATTTACTGGTCAAGCTACCTTTCTACCCCCTACAATGGTCATGAGTTTTGGGTCATGATTGAAAGAATAAGATCCTGAATACAAGTGGGAGAAGGCCCTAGGTCTGGCTGGGGAGAGGGAAGTCAGGGCTTCTCTGCTTAGGCTACTGCCCACGCGACTCCTACCTTGATAAACTGAATGGATGGATTCATGGATCATCTGGCTTTCTTACATAATTAATACACTGATCATCTGACTGTACTATATAATTAAGATGATGATCAGACCCAGTATGTTTGCATATTTGGACCCACCACATTTTTTGCATTTGCATTTAGTCCCTTTGCGAGGATCTTCATGGTCTGCACATCGTTCCTTTTGGCTGCTTCTATGAACTGCTTCTCTGCATCCAGCACTGCAGACAACAGCATGCATGTAGACTCATTTACATATTTAATGCATTATTTTCCACACACACACATACACCCACACACACACACACAAACACACCCCCACACACACACACACACATACAGCAGTAGGACTAATGGCACGTAACTAGTTGATGAGCAACATTAACAGGTAAACAGGGTGAAGGAATGAGATCACCTGTTGTTTCAACCTTCTGCAAATACTGTACGAACATAAACTATGAAACTATGAATCACAGTGAGGAGCTAATGATTAACTGCAGCTCAAACAAAACATGCTCAAAGCCTCTGTTCTGTACAAATAGCAAGAATTTTGAGGTATAATGAAAATGTTTTTTTTTTTTGTCACCCATAATCATTTGCTTTCCTGATTGTTTTGTTCATTTTACCCACTGTTCATTTTTGTTTATTTTTTATTGTTTTGTTCATATTCTCAATTATTTTTGTTCATTTTTGTCCAGTTTCTTGATTATTTTTGTTCATTTTTGTTTGTTTCATCACTTATTTTGAATTGAAGCAAACTGTATATAAAGAAGTTTATCCCTTATTGGGAATAAGTTGAGCTCATAGGAAAGGAAAGTCAAAATCAAATAAAGTAAGATTAATGAGATCATTTTGGTTCTTTTCCCAGACAGTTTTGTTCATTTTTATTTTGTAAATTTTAAAAATTTGTTTGTTCTTTTCCCTGGCTCCTTTATTATTATTTATTCTTTACGTCAATTTTGTTAGGTTTTGCTCATTTTTTATCTCCATTAAGGAGGTTATGTTTTCGTCCCATTTGTTTGTTTGTCTGTTTGTCTGTCTGTTCACAATATAACTTGAAAAGTCATGAACGGATTTTGAGAAAAATTTCCAGGATTTTCTATTAGATATTGGGAGTGATCCGGATCACTCTCTGGATCCAGGGAATTTTTGAAGGATTTTTTTATCATTGTGAGATAGGGCCAATTTCCGCATTATTGCATGCAACTCTATAAAGAATGTCCAGAATGCTTGGCAAAAGAATACTGGATGCTCTCACAGTAGGTTCTACAACATTTCAAAGTTTCTGGATTCTGGATCCTACTATCCAGAACGGTGAAATTTAGGGTTCTTATGGAACATATGGCACTATAAGACAACAAATAATGGTACAGACCTACAACTAAGATCAAATTGCTGTCAAGACTCTGCTGAATCAGTACAATGCCAATGGATTTTGGTATCTTCATTACATATGGAGCTAGATTAAGGAAATACTGATTATTGTGAACAACTATTGCACTAATAATGACATCAGTGTGATTCCAAATGCTATGGGTATGTTTTCATGGTCAGGCAATCAAATTATGTAGATAAAATAAATCTAGGTCTATTATTGTGGGTGTAAATTACATTGTGGGGGAAAATGAGCTGTTTTCTAAAAATGAGGCCTTTCTTGTTCATATTATGTAGCTATTTTCTTCATTTCTGTTAATTTTCTGTTTTTATTTTGTTTTTTCTTAGTCACTTTTTCAACTGTGTATTATTATTTGGATTATATCTGTTACATTTTTAATTGTTTTTCTTAATTTTTGTGCCTCGCCTTGGTTATTTTGTTCATTTCTGCTTATTGTCTTGATTATATTTTGATTTTTGTATCTGCTCATATTGTGTATTAGTTTGCTAATTTTTGTTAATATTTGCTTACTGTTTGGATAGTTTCCCTAATTTGTTGTTATTTTTCATTTTTCCATTAATTTTATTGATTTATGCTCCTTTTGATTTATGCTGTATTTAAAGCCCACTGAGCAACAGCAAATCAATATGAACAAAATAAGCTCAGTCATTATCTGTAGCTTTGAAAGAGTAAAATGCATAAAAACGGCATCATATGTGGGTTAATTTACAGTAAACTATGGTGATGTTAATTTCAGATTACCATGTTAGATTATCTTTGTTATATCATTGAGACACCATTTTTGTCTCCTGGGTTTTGAGCTGAAAAAATAAATTTATTCTAATCCTCACTCAGTCTTTATACAGGGTGACCCAAAAAAACAGGAACCTTTGAAGTGCGCATTGGCAGACATGAGCAAGTGGCAGCACTGCGAGACAGTGACCTTAAGCAAGTAAACACTCCTCCATTTTAGTGTTTTAAGGTTTCAATTACTAAGAATGAAATATTTTTCCTCCATCACCCCTGGTTTTATTGGAATGTTAAAAGTTTTCCCATTTTTTTGGCTCACCCTGTATTTATTCTCATACTCACACATTTCCTTGTTGTCAAAGCTTTTATCCGTGTCTTTGTCCGAGTGTTTGTTCAGAACAAAATCAGCAAATCCCTTCATGGTGTCCTGTCTGATCCACGTCCGAGGATCCAGGTTCTCCTTCTTGGGACGATGCTTCAGGATCATTGTCTTCAGGGCCAAAGCCTTTCTCTCCATCAGAAAGCTTTTTGTGTCACCAGGGTGGGCCTTGTCTGCAATCACGTAAAACTCTGAAAGTCAGAGTTTCACATAAAATGTCTAAGCAAACAGAACAAAATGCCAGACAAGGCAGATCAAACCCATTAGATGAAAAAACTCCTCCAGTGTGAGCAGTTCAAATCTTCAGTCTACTTTTCCTAGGGTTGTCTTACAGCTGCAGGGCTTTTTCGTGTTTACTCTACTCGCTCACGCCCTTGAGAAACCTGCTAATGGATACATAGGGTATTTAACTTGGTACGCTTCCCTTGTAACGTCTTACAACGTCAATAGAAGAGTGGATTTATTTATTAATCATGTCAATATTTGCATTTCGTACTGACTTTTCAGCTCTTAATTCTAGCTGCATAATTACCAAATTGGAGTTGTCATCATAACATCAGCCTGCGCAATTGCCGCCCCAATTCCAAAAAAGTTCAGCCGGGGAGGGGATGCAAATTGAGCTCGAATTAGACTTGAGATGCTGCCCCACTTGTTTTCCAATCTATGTCAACCCTGATTATCGCAGGGATATGGAGAACTCCGTCTTGATTAAACACATAGATCCAAAAAAACAAGTCATTTATTTAACAATCAGATGTAGGCAGAGTACACAATCAGTACTCAAGTTAAAGTATTGTTTTGTTATAAATATAGTGACTCAAATTAAAGTACTCATGAACATTAGGTATTCTATTTGTAATGTGGAATTTATTACAGCTTCAAACAATATTTTCTTCATTTTGTTGTTCTTTTAGTTCATTTTGGTATGTTGTTTATTTTTTGTTCTAACCAGTGCTGTTGCTCACTTTATCTACTTTTACTCTTTGTGTGGCATATTTTATTTTTTGCTTAGTTTTTGTTGCCTATTTTGTTCGTTTTTGTTTATTTTGCAAATTTGTTTGCACACTTTCTTTACATTGTTTTCATTCATTTACTTGATTTTCTTCTTTTCTGCTTATCTTGTTAATTTTTCGGACTATTTTTGTACATTTTTGCTCATTTTGCTGTACAGTATTTTATTTATTTTGATGATTTACTTGATTAGTTAATTCATTTGTTTTAAATTTAATTATCTTCTATTTTTTAACTCATTGAAGTGCAGCAAAATGTTTTGGAGTAGAATGACATTTTTTTCATCAAAAATGTAACTAAGTTAAAAGTAGACGGCAAAACATCTACTCTCAGAAGTACATTTATTTGAAAAAAAAAAAACTAAACTAAAGTACATGTAAGGAGTAAAT
>JAQQAE010001620.1:0-24759 GCA_029823295.1 Pseudamia nigra
CTCTCTTATCTTTTTAAATGGGTGAACTTGCACATTTTTACATTTCCCAATACTTATTGTCCCCACTGTATCATATTTTGGGTGGCACGGTGGATCAGTGCTCGTGCTCAGAGCTGGGTCTGTGTGGAGTTTTATGTTCTACAATAGGCTGATTCTTATCTGGAGCGTTAGGATGAGCTGAATGAACTGACAGAATAGACTGAATTTCCCAATAGGGACAGATTTAAAAGAACCTGTCGCATTCACTTTCTCACATTCTTTAAACTGCATTTACAACATCAAAATGTACCGCAGCTAATAAGAGACAGTTCATTTCGACTGACTGAAATGTCTTTACCATGAACGAATAGTCAAGAAAAAGAAAAGGCTTCTTGAACTTACTGCCTCAGATTTTTTCAAAAAACACCCAATTGGACATAATTTAGTATAAAGCCACATTTTGATCTGCTCCCTTTTGCCCTGTTGAAATTACTACCACTTTAACACAAACTCAGCATTTACGGTAACCGTTTGAAATCAAAAGCACTTTCTTAACAGGGTTTTTATTGTGATATATTTTCTGTTTGAGTTGACTCGCAAGATTCCATCAGCACTGGAAATTAAAGACACACATACAGTAAACTGGCAATAAGTAAAATCAGACATTAATGTTTTCAAATATTAAAGAAAAGCACCAAATTCTATTATAATGATAGTCTAATATTTTACTAATCAATTTTAAAGTGTGAGGTTTTGGTTCTGAGTGAAAGTTGAATAAACCGGATGGTTATATGTGGTTGTAAATCGTTAAAGTACAATGTGAAGCAAGATCAAAACAATACAAAAGTTTAGAAAGAAAGAAAAGTCAAAAACAACATGAAATGATAAAATCAACATAAAATACAGTCGTCAAAAAAACATACAATAAGTAAAAAACACACAGATCAGCTGAACTTTAAAAAGATTAAAATAATGTAAAAAGACAAATGACATAGAAGATGTAACATAAAATGCAAAAAAGGAGCAAAAGACGCATAAAGGTCAAAAACATTTCTGATTCACAATCAAATCAGCATGTTGTGAGTTTGTATTTTTATGTATATCATGATTAACGCTTATAATAATAATAATAATAACATGTATATTATGTATATTGCATATCACAGTATATAATATGTATATTGTGATAATGATAAATGTGGTTTTATCTGCAGGTTGTATAAATGTTTATTATGACATGCTGCATTTATTTCCCATCTGACTTTTAATTTGCTCCTAATTGTATATGAGGAACTTTATTTATGTGTTAAAGGAAATATGGTACAAGCCCTGTTGCAAAAAAGCTGAGCCGCTGTGGCTGGTTTATACCTGGATTTTTTTTACTGTGCACATGCTGGTGGATTGAATACTGAATGTGGTTTGTCATTATCTTGTTGAAACAAACAAGGCCTTCCATGAAGATACATATCATCTGCTTGGCAGCATATGTTGCTCCAAAATCTGTACTTACTGTCTGGCATTAATGTTGTCTTTGTAAATGTGCAGGTTAAATATGCCACCATTGCACCGTCCTACACATACAGATGTTAACTTTTGAAATGAGCACAGATAAATAGCTACACGATGCCTCACATCTTTAGCTGGAAAACACAACATGCATGATTCCCAAAAGGAATTTTACATTCTGACTGGTCAGTTTCAGAATATGACAGGATCGTTTTCCATTTCACCTCGATCCACTTTAAACGAGCTCGTGGCCGGAAAACGGGACGGCATTTCTGGATTTGGTCAGAGCAGCGGTGGGCAGTGCCAGCGTCCTGCACGTTGTCCAACTGTGTCGGCCCTCGCCGCTGTCTCCGCCCTGCCCGCTGTCGTCTCCAGCTCCGGACTGACTCAACAGACCTGATCCAGGTCATTAACAGCGGGAAACAGGCAGGACACCGTCCCCCGAGGCCTGGAGCAGCCCACCCCGGATGTTGGGTTTCCTGTTTACGTTCAAGTCGTTTGTGGAAGCGCTATGACGATGTTTTTGGACGCGTTCCTGAGCCCATGCGGTGATGTCTCGTGCAGTATCATGCCTGCTTTTAATGCGCTGCCATCTGAGGAACTGAATATCTAATATACCCTGACTTCTAGAAAATATAATTCCTAAATTATTTTCAGTCTTTGGGCTAAAATAAAGCAGCTTATAAATCCTCCTACATGCTTCTTCTGAAAATGCAGGCGAAGTTCTCCAACTATCTTTACAGTTACTGGGTTTTTATAAGGGTTTTTAGTATTGGTTACACCCTATGAGATCATTTTATCATCTGACCAGTCCTCCTGTGACTGGCTTTTTCTGGTACTTTCCAACTTCCCCTTTATCTTATCATCTCTTACTTATTAGAACATCTGGTGCTGTTTGTCCGGGCACCGGAGGTGCTTTTTCCAACCACTTCCTTTTTTTGCAACTGTCTAACTGGGCCTTATGACTCACACTTTCCTCTGTTTTGTGCTGTTTCTAACAACAAAGTGATTATTACAAAACTTATCATTCACATTCATTTCTAATTTACTATTACAACATTTCTAGTAAATCATTTAATCATTTTAACAATTTCTGGTTACTCGAAATATTATCGAGACGCTGGATGACACATTCTCCATCAGTGTCCACTCAGGTCGAGGGGTCGAGGGGCCCTGACCTCGCTAATCTTGACAGCTGACAAACATTATTCTTTAAACTTCTTTTTCATCTTCATCTGGTATCGCCTTACGACTAATATTTTCCACAACCCACTTTTGCCTCATTTAATCTGGCCTAATATCTTTTTGTGTAAATTCGAAAACACAAAATAAGTAATAAAATGTACAATATATCCATGACACGAAAAAAAAGTTGGGACAATAAAGAAAATGCTTCACAAAATGAGTACAGATAATCAAAAATGAATGAAAATTACCATATTTTCCAGGTTATATGTCGCTTCAGAATGTTAGTCGCATGAGCCAAAAAATGCATAATGAAGAAGAAAAAAAATGTGTGTAAGTCGCTCTGGAGAACACGTCGCGTTTGTTCAGGGAACACGAGATGCAGGTACGCAAGCCTACAGTGACCTCTAGCTGCTGTCAGTGTGACAAACAACCAATACTGGAAATAATTTAATATACAAGTCGCTCCGGTATATTTGTCGCTTTTCTACCCAGACTACGCAAAAAACCGCAACGCGTAATCCGGAAAATACGGTAATCTTTTATACCTAATTGTGTTACTAACCCCTTGCCTATTAGCTAAATTAATCGTGAGATGTTTCAGTGAGTGTCACATTCAAAACAGTGGCATTTCTCAGTCTCAACATTTAACATGTTGTTTTCATGCTATTTTAATTTTGCAATTCAAACCCATTACGCTTTTATGTTTATTTTTCCAACTCTTCTGGAAACAGTACTTAGGTGATTCCCACAGTTACAAAACCATCCCAAAAGTAAAGACGATTTCAGTACATTCTGCAAACAGACAGTGTCTTTAGGCCCTTGAAAGTCTGTGCTGGCTGTCACCGAGACACAGTGCCAGATGGCGACAGGGCCAACGAGTGCAGCATTTGCAAAAGTGAAATGCCATCTTGAACAAGAGAAGGGCATTCCTGCAGGATGGGTCAAGGCTCAACACTTGTGCGGTGGCATTTATGACTCAAAACAAGCACTCGCATTCCCAATCTGTGCAGTGTCACTCTCCAGATCCTCACATGGTTTGCATTAATTGAATGAATATTGTGAGGCATTCGTTCTCGGCCTGTAAGGATTGTTAGTAATCTTAATCAGAAAATCAAATTATTGCACTATTGTAGCTGTAAATTGCCTCTTTTTGCTCCTGTGACTGTTATCAGCGTCTGCAATATATTTCACTACATCTCTTGAAATTAAAATTATTGTGGAACTAATGCAGCCACAAGAGTCAAATTACATTGCAATAATACCCCTTGGATGTAGGCTAATTGAAGTTGTAATTTTCTCCAGAAATACAAGTCGGTGTGTACTGACAGGGTTTGATCAGTGTTGTGTGCTGAGGGACAGCACAGCCCTCAGTTTTATCACATTTAAATAGGGTTTTGTTTCAAAGTTCAAAGATCCTCCAGTGTTTATGAATGTTGACTTGTTGGTTAATTAATGTGAGATTATTGGACACTGGTGGGGAAGCGTGACCACAGTGAAGCCCATAGTTTCTGTTAACGTGATACAGTAAACAGACTCACTGGCCACTTTATTAGGCACACCTCGCCAGTACCAGGTTGGACCCTTTTGCCTTCAGAACTGCCGTCATTCACCAAGGTGCTGTTAAAAGATTTTGGTCCATATTCACATGATGGTATCACACAGTTGCTGCAGATTTATCCCCCGTTCCGCCACATCCCAGAGGTGCCCTACGGTAGGGGTTTTCAACCAGTGGTCCGTGCCCCCCCTGGTGGTCTGTGAAGGCGTCGCTGGTGGTCCCTGGCCTTGTAGTGTCAATGCATTTCCAGAGCTTGCAACAAATTTTGTTTTTACCTTTTGCAACTACATACCTCTGAGAAGCGCATCAGAAGACTAAGTACAGGGCAAGGCTGGCGTCACTATACCGCCAACAATAGTTCAAGTCACCATGCTCAGAAATTGACACTTCTTCTCACCCTGAACAGCAGTGGTCCTCAGGTTGCTTCTCAGTCAGAGTGGTGGTTCCTGCTCTGTTGGATTGACATCTGGTGGAGACCATTGGAGTACAGAGAACTCATCGTCACGTTCAAGAAACCAGTTTGAGATCATTTGAGTTTTGTGACATGGTGCATTTTCTGGCTTGAAGTAGCCATCAGAACATGGGTCATAAAGGGACGGACACGGTGGGCAGCGATACTCAGGTAGACGGCGGTGTTTAAGCGATGCTCACTTGGTATGAAGGGGAAATATCCCCCACACCATTACACCAACAGCCTGAACCATGGCCATAAAGCAGGATGCATCTGTGTTTCAAGTTGTTTATGTCAAATTCTGACCCTGCCATCTGAATATCACAGTATCACAGCAAATTTCACTGTGCTTTCACTTTGTTTCTTCTTATAGTAATGAATGAAAACCACACTAACTATCTGGTTTCATTATGGATCAGCTCATTTAGCTTTTAAAGATCTTGGTAGAACAGTTTTTGAGGTGCCCGACTCTTTCATTTTGCTCTTCCAACATATTCTAGCAGTTACGATCATAAAGCTGAGTAGTTAAAATGCCAATTTATCACTTGCGTTGTTGAAAAAGAAAAGAATTTGTGAATGATTTTGTAAATAACAGCAAATTTGAAAGCTTTTTGATTATGCTATGGGCAATCATTTATTTTTTGAAGGTTAAACTAACTAAATGTATTACAATTGTCAACATTTCCTGACATGAGCATTTTCATCGTGAGAGCACTTGTTGCCATATTTCCCAGCTCTGCTGGAGACTCACTAAACCGCCTGCTGTCAGCTAAATGTAATCTTTGTGTGTGCAGTGCAATACGAAAAAAAAAAAAAAAACCCCAGAAACCCAGACATATTTCTCCAAAGTATATTGTTTATTTTGTATATTTGTGTCTAGGTACTCCATAGACAGGAACACGGACCTGGAGCGCTTCTTTAATGTGGATTCTCTCAGCGGGGTCATCAGCACGGCTAAGCCTCTGGACCGTGAAGCCAACTCGATCCACAACCTCACCATCTTCGCCATCGAGAGCCGTGAGTTGTTTTGCTTTCTCTCATATCTGTGGCACCAGTTCAAATCGACAATTTTCCATCTTCTCAGCAGAAACGCTCCTAGTGAAGCAGCGAGAGCTGCAGCGTCCTGTACATTTAAATTCATAGATGTGCAAGTATTCATGTCGGAGATTAGGGTAGCATTAGCTCTTCAGCGCCCCTTGTTACTCCGTCGAAAACTCTCCAGCAACCTTGGGTGGCATTTACTGAAATAGCCCTCAAGAAAAACAGCCGGAGTCTGAGAAATCAAGTCAGCAGCAGGGTTTTTCTGGTTCAAGCTGAGGTGAAGGCAAATGAAAC
The DNA here is from genome assembly GCA_029823295.1 of Pseudamia nigra. Taxonomy (NCBI): domain Eukaryota; kingdom Metazoa; phylum Chordata; class Actinopteri; order Kurtiformes; family Apogonidae; genus Pseudamia; species Pseudamia nigra. The sequence continues at coordinate 6,015 of JAQQAE010001620.1, forward strand.
ACTTCTTCAAATAAGGAACCAAACGAATACACCGAGGTCAGGACTATTTGGTGGAAAAGTCATAATAAGAGTATTGTGAGCAAAATTGCAGTAGTAATTTGAATCTACTTGCTTGTTTGTGAAAAAAAACCAACACATATTAACGACTTAGAAATGTCAAGTCAAGCACAAAATTAGAATAATGATCCAAGCAATTTAGAAAACATGCGAAAAGCAAGAAATGATATTTCCTTGCGTGTTTTTGCACAGGGTCTTTTGTCGGTTTCAGTAAATTAGATTGCTCCAAACTTTTTACAATGACAAGTGGTGTGTATGATAAACAGAAACAGTACTCAAGTAAAAGTACTCTGACCTTCGAGTAGAAGTACTCATAAACATAAGTACTTGAATAAAAGTGAAAGACTATCTCATAACAAAACCTACTCAAGTAGAGAGTAACTTCATCGTACTGCGTTTATTATAGCATCAGAAATCTTGCTAATTTTTCTTTATTTTCTTAATAATTTTGATCATTTTGTTGCTCATTTTAACTTAATTGATTTTTTTTTTACCATTGTTGTTGCTTAATTTCTTCACTTTTACTCATTTTGTTGCTCATTTTCTTCAGTTGTTATGAATTACCTTGTTCATTCTTGTTAACTTGACTATAATCATCATTTGTGGCTTTATTTGTTCTGTTTATTTCTTGATTATGGTGTTCATTTTCCTAAACTTACCTGATTATTATTTTTTTAATCTTTGCTCATTTTTGTTGCTTATTTTGTCCATCTGTGTTCATTATGCTTATATTCTCAATTCTTTGTTTTTTTAATTTACTATTTTTCCTCAATTTTGTTACTTTTTAAAATTCATTTACCTTTTGTTAATTGTTTGCTCATTTTGTTACGTAGTTTATTCGATTTGTTCAATTACTCAATATTCTTTGTATATTTTTCTGTTGACGTTTTCTATTTCTATTTCTATGATTGATTGATTGATTGATTGATTGATTTCAATCAATTCAAGTATTTTGTGACACTGCTGCTCTCAGAAGTACATTAAAAAAGTGTAATGGAGTAAATGTACTCTGATAATGGCACAGGTATTGTGATTACAATACTAAAACCATGCACCTTTTCTAGTCAACAAAACTGTCCCGTATCATTATATTAATTAATTCTCTTCCCCAAGGAAAATCTCAAGTCATAACTATATAACTTTATGTACTCGTCAGCTGTGTTTTGGTCTGTTGGTTTATAATTATTATATCTTCACAGCACCGACTTGTGATGTCAGGAATATTCAAAATGCTTTGTTTTTCCTGAAGTATCTTGTCGTTCAGTGCTGATCGAGCTCAAATTTTCACACCTTTTAGTTTACATCAGATTTTAGAAAAACCTCAAAATTCAATGAGGATGGATTTTCACAAATCAGTCTACGATGACAGGGAAAATGGGCTTTAGAAAAATATTGGTTTGTTTCATAACTGTCTGTCTCTTCTCAATTGCAACCTACTGGAAACGACGTGACATATCATTCAGATCCCACGCAAACAAACGCTGCTGCCTAAAAACTTACAACGTTTAAAAAGGCAGCTCACGCTGGTGTTTGTGACATAAAACGATTGCAACAATCCCGCGTAGTGGCGGCGTTTGAGGAGGTGTGATTGCGCACTCAAAGGTCTGCTGTGAACCAAAGAAGTAAAGTCAGAAAGTGGGTCTCGGTTAAGAGAATCAAATGCGGGAAGCAGACGACGACGCAGGGCTTATTGGGTAAACACGACCAAAACAAACACGCTCGTAGCACGATAGCCGAGGTCAGACGTGAAGCGAGGACCAGGTAGAAGTGTGGTCAAACAAAAATATATCACAACTGCCGGTAAGCGCTCACAAGATCGACAAAGTTTTCAAACTAATTATCAGGAAAATGGAGGCTTTGGGATTCACCGGTACAGTAGAGCAGGAATGTGCACTATGTAAAAATACATGACGTGCTTAGAAGAAGTGGCCATTCAGGAGAAGAAAAGGACAGGTTTCCTTGGTATGAAGGGCCAGCTGGATGAACCGAGTCGACTCAATTATCGGGTGTGATGTAGGTGGATGTGTGTCTTATAAGTGTCTGTGAAACACTCGTAGCGTTTTAACATAATGAAGTGTATTGATTTGATTTTTCGTTGGATTTCCCAGGGCCTTTTTATAACTATGACGCACACTTGATTTCACTGTTGGTGTCATATCACTTTTAAACAGAAAAGCACAGGTTGTTGTTAAGGTTTTATTCTGACAAAAGTACGCCGCAAACACACACCAATGACATTTTCATGGACACTTTTCGAGAAATTGATTAGTGGAAACGGAACATTTTTTGACGTTTAGGATTCTACAGGCTCATAGAAGTGCAGTTTATCTGGACGATGACCGGTTTTCCAATCCAAAATGATATGTTTTCCTTCTCGCATTGAACAATTGAAAAAGAGCTCCAAGTAAATTTAAGCCATTGGCCAATACATTGCTAGCTGTGCATCCCTATTCAAGACCAAAACCTACCAAAAATGCAAAGACAACAAGGGAATTACTGTAACTAAGATTTTCAAATTTTACATATTGAAATTGTATGAGGCATAAGATGACTCTCAGTGTAAACAATGACTGCCGTAGTTTGGTAAAGCACAGTTCCAGTTCCCTCACCTTTGGCGCTACTCTTTCTCTCTTAATGTAGCATAATGTGGCTATGATAACAGCTTTACCGAAGTCTGTTTACAGTGATTTGTCATGTTAAAACTTAATAATAAAGTCATATTACAGTGTTGTTAGTGTAAACAGTTACCCACAGCTGCAGTTGAGCGTATCTCATGTGTAACTATGAACATATTGAATAAACAGAAGATACGGAGGTCTGAAACGGTCCGACTTCACTAGCGAGCTGTTACTATAGCGACATGTCAATCAAATCCCAGCAGGGTGGTGAGTTGTTGGATTATTTGCTGTAATATCTTTATAACGGAGCAACAAGTTAAAGATGGATCATCATGTTACTTATTCGAGGATCCAAATAAAACGTTTGAGACCATGATGAACCATGAAAAAAGTATTTTCAGATAAAAGTCCAGTGTATCTCTACGGAAAAAAAGCTTCTTGGAGCTGGATGATCAGTTCCCCAGTGGCCAAGTGGTGGTACTGCAACTTAAAGTTACTTCCGCATTGGCCTCGCTGAACAGCCCTTGGTGACATGTCAGTAAAACTTCACTTCTCACTCCCGTGCACATGGCCCTATGGAACTGTCAGACCGAGGTACCCGCTACAGTACACTGACAGTGAGTTTAGATCATTTTACGCTTTTAAAAATATATACATTGTGATATGTTGTATCACAATACCACAGTATTGACAAAATATATTGTGACGAATAAATTTTCTCATACCACCCAGCCCTAGTTGTAGGGAAGAGCAGAATCTGACAGCTTGTGGAATGAAGAACTGGTACTTTTGCAGCTAAAAGAAATGTTTGGAGACCACAGTCATCATAAAATGCACTGGAAATCCAAACGGTTGTCTGGACTGGTCTTGAAATAAAATCCTTAGTTGTCTTTGTGTCAAACCAAGACAAGTCTGAGAAAAAAAAAATCAACCCAAGACTAGCCAAACCAATCTCTAGTTCTGCAACACCACATTGTGTACCGTTGTTGCCGCAAGGAGGTTCTGTACGTGACAGTGATCCTCTCCGTCCTTTTATCCTCATCATTATGTCCTATAGCTTTCGATACTGTTGACGGTTAGGACATGTGGGGGTGTTGCACGGCTGCTGAGGAATGTTAACTCACACACAGGACGGTCGTTTTGACCTCCGTGCCTCCCTCAGCCATAGGCCCGAGGTGCTGACTCAGGGTGGGCGATCTCACCCACGGGTTAACTGTATTAATGTGATGTGGGCTGTTGTGATGGGGAAACGTTCTCATTTCTCCACAGCTCCAAGGACACGCGTCCCCTTTTTCTGCACACAATGCACAACAATCATCCGCCAAGCACTCCCGACAGCTGCGTCACATCAGTATAAGTTACAAAAGACAAGCCGACTGTCAGCCTGGCAGTTTTTCAGCTTTTATATTTTGAGACTCTGTGAAAAGAGACTTTTTTTTTTTTATCACTCTTTGCTTTAAAGATGTGTTTTTATTTACGTCTAACGGCACACAGACGCACCACTCGGTTGATTCCCGAGTGTGAGCGTTTGCCTGTTATAGCAACAATGAAGGCAGTGCGTAATAATAGCCATATGAAATGTCACAACAGTCCCTCATGCATGAAGTAGTGACTTCTGACACATAGTGACACTCGTGTACTGTTTTCCGCTGGAAACATCTTTGTGTTCTCAGACTGCCAACAAAATCCAGTGGCCTGTGCGCCCCGTGACAGTATTTATAGTAAATGGGTCTTATGTGAGCAAAGATGCAGGGATGGAAGTGGAAGAGGGACGTTGTGCATTTGAGCCGCAGTCACTCACATTTTGTCCACTGTGGCCAAGCCAAACCAACGACAACAAGTCTGTGGCCTGAGGCGCCGCACGTCCTTTTTATCGCCATCAAATCAGCCGGCCCCAATGTCAGCGCGTCATCTGTGGCCGGCGTGGCAGCGACGCCAGGCTAAATCATCATCTTGCACTCAGACGCAGCCATTTAGCCATCAGTGTGTGTCAGACAGAGAAAGGCGTGAAGCCCACTGTGCAAGATGGCTGGTTTGCACATGCAGGCCTCCCCGACAACACACCCGCACCCTGCGTAATCACTTTGGCTGAACCACAGCAGAGCGGGTAAGGACACCAGCTGTTGGAAGCACATGCATATATTTCATTACAGCAGCACTTTTTCCTCCGCTCCTCCTCCTTCGTGATTAATTAAAACACGCAAGGAAGATCAATATTCCATAATTTGGCCAAGTGAGCAAAGGAAAAGTAAAAGCAGAAAGGAGCTTAGAATCCCCAGGGTTTGCTACAGTGCTGCGTATCCCTAAATCAGCCAAACAGGCATTATTTTTAGACCGCTAAAATGTACGTAACGTGTCATTGGGTTGAATAATTTCTTCACAAAGCAATCTCTCAAATCATAATGTGAGCTTGTTTAATCATCAGTCGGATTATGATTCAAGCTCCCATTCTTTTATACTGTATATGTATCAATAGAACAGAACAGCGTAGTCACTTTGTTGTCATTCAGAAACCTACACCAATTTCAGTGCATTTACTCGCCGCTGAACTGTTAAAAAATAATCATTCTAAATACAAGTACGGTATAACAAATATGTTAAAACCTCAGATATTTACTGTACATGTCTTCAAATGTGAAATTATGAAAACATTGTTAACGAAACAAAGTGTATTGATTAGATTTTTCCTTGGTTTCCTGAGGGCTGTTTTGTCATAAATGCTGTGATTTGAGCTGTTGTATCCGCCCACTTTTCATCAGAAAACACTCTAATTTCAAAATATTGTGAGCTCGGCCCAATTTGATTTGCTGCAAATAATTAATTGCTCACTCCAGTCAGGCAAATTTCCTAAATCACTTAAAGTAGCTGCTATTAACCCCTCTTAAAAAAAAGCGAACTCCGGATGTTTCCGTGTTAAGCAATTATAGACCAATCTCAAATGTTCCCTTTATAGCCACGGTTGCAAGGAAAGAGGTTTTCAATCAACTCAGCAATTTCTTGAACTCCAGTGGACTTTTTGACAAATTTCAATCAGGTTTGTGACCTCATTACAGTAGAGAAACGGCTCTTGTTAGAGTGTTAAATGATTTGTTGGACACTGACTCAGGCAAGGTGTCAGTTCTGGTACAGTGTTATTGGACGTAAGCGCCTCATCCGACACTGGATCACATGCATGTAGTTGAGCAGGTCGGAATCTTTTGCAGGACTCAAAGGAACAGTCCTAGAATGGTTCAAGTCTTACTTGGGGGAGCAGACCATCGGAAGTTATAAATCTGATCACGTGGCCATGACATGTGGAGTTCCTCAGGGATCAGTTCTTGGACCCCTTCTGTTCAGTCTATATATATGCAGGCTTTGGGTCAAATTCTCCAGAGTTCTAACATTAACTACCATAGCTATGCTGATGATACGCAGATATATCTAGCACCGCCCTCAGATGACTGCACTCCAATAGAATCATTATGTTGCTGTTTAGAACAAGTAAATAACTTGGATGAAGCAAAAATTTCTTCTATTAAATCAAACTTCAAAACTTCTATCTCTAAAAAGTCTGAAACCTTGGTGTGCTGATAGACTCAGGTCAGAAGCTGATTCATGCGTTCATCTCCAGTAGACTCAACCGCCGTCATGGTCTTCTGACTGGACCCACACCCAAAAGAGAACACATTAGTGCAGTTCTGAAGTCTTTACACCGGCTCCCAGTCAGCTATAGATTTCAAAGTTCTGGTACTGGTCCATAAATCACAGAATGGTTTAAGTCCAGAATACATTGATGATATGTTAATAGATTATAAACCCAGTAGAGCTGTGTGATCTACAGACTCAGGTCAGATAGTGGAACCCAGAGTTCAAACCAAACATGGTGAAGCAGCATTTACACACACGGAACAAACTACGGAGAGAACTGAGGTCAGAACCAAATGTTCATCTTTTTAAATCCAGGTTAAGAACTTTCCTCTTTCCACGTCCTTACGGGTGAGCTCTTTAACCTCCTAAGACCCCAGCTGGTATTCCATATGGATTTTTTATTTCTCTTTGATATCTGGGGTTAGTATAAATCTCACATCATCTTTTGACATGAGAAAAATGACGTCAACATTAAAATCAGCTTTGTGTAAGAGTTCAAAACTCTTTATTTCCCCCCGGAACATAGCAGTTTTTTTCCTGGCTGCTTTTGCATTCATTAATAACACCTACAAACATGTTGCACATCTTTTGAAAGTCACAGTGCAAAATGTGTTGTCCACGCATTTGGCACTGAAATTTTAAACTTTTCATCTGCACTGTTTGTTGTGGTAATACTTTTATTGTTAGTTATTATTTTGACTTGCACTCATATTTTCTAGCTTTTGTTTGCTTACTGTCTCTGTTTTTATTGTTTTTATTGTTCTCTTCAGCATCAAATTAAATTGTTTTTTATCAATTTTCAGTTTTTTTATGTAAAGCACACTGAGCTACTCTTTCTATGAAATGTGCTACATAAATAAAATCGCCCTGCTTTGCCTAGTTGGCTGAAGTGCGCGACCTTCTCGAGGTGACCCATGATCTTATTTTGATTAAAAAGATAATGTAAATATAGGATGATGCACTTTAGCTGGTCAACTATGTGGGAAAAATGTAAGAAATGTCGGCCACTTGTGGGGCTAATTTTAGCTTAACTATGATTGGTTATGACTTGTGATGTTACCAGTCACAGAACTGCAAAATGCCTCGTTTCCACAAAGACTGAATCCCTAAAACAGCCAAACAGGCATTATTTCTGGACCACCAATATGTTTTCTGGTTTTATGATTAAAGGTCTCATGTCTTTTTTACCATACATGTGTTTATTGAAGTCTTCTGTCCAAAGTTAACGTTACTGATTTGATTTTTCCTTGGCTTTCCAGTGGACTTTTTTGTAACTCTGCCATAAATGCTCTGTTTTCACTATTCATCAGAAAACGCTTGTCTTACATCAGAGTTCATATAAACTCAATAACTAATAAATATAGATTTTGACAGTACGGGACCTTTAAAATATGTTTAGGAACGAGTGTTTTGCATGGATGTCAGTATGAACAAGTCTTACAGGGAAAATGGGTATTAAAAAAAAGTGTTTGTTTGCAAGTTCTCAAGATCTTTGCAAAATGTTAGAAATGACAGATCACATGCAAACAAACGCTGTTGCCTAAAAATGTATATTTAAACACAAACAGAGCAAAAATCACCGCATTTCAATAGGAAACAATTTTAACCTGTACCTGTTATGGCTACACTGCCAGTCAAAAGTTTGGACATACAGTACCGTCCAGCATCTTTATATTTTTTTATCGCTTTCAACATTGTCCATTAATGCTGCGGGCACCCTGACTGTAAAAGAACCTGCGTGGAATTATGTAGTAAACAAAGAAGCGCTAAACAACCCAAAACATGTTTCATATTTCTGAATGTCTGACGTACCATATTTTCTGGACTATAAGGCGCACATAAAATACTTTATTTTTCTCAAAAATCGAAGGTGCGTCTTATAGTCCGGTGCGCCTTTATATGGATTTTTCCTGGTTTGGGCTTACCGTAGGTGTGTATTTGCTGTGTTACAACTGAACAATGTTGAGTTATTGTGGAAAGCCTTGAATAAATGTTTAATTTATGATATTTTTAATTTTTAATCAAGTTTGACTTATCTAAGTTTTGTGTTGCGTAATGCACCTTATAATCCGGTGCGCCTTATGTATGGAAAACATCTCAAAATTGGTCATTTTAGGAGGGTGCGCCTTATAGTGCGAAAAATATGGAGTTACATGAAACCATTTTCAAATCACAGCTGAGTTAATTTGTGCCATTTCTGATCTTCTTAATGTGCTTCAGACCACCCGTTGTCTTGTCAATAGCCCTGTTCGTGCCACTACGACTACTGTATAAGTCCATATTATGATGAAAAAAGACCAAGCGCCACATCGCCTCCCCGCCTCCTCCAGCACCACCACACATGCCCTCACGCCACCTCAGCTCCACGCCTGGTTAGGAACTGAGACACTTTATGACTATTCGTACTACAGGACTGTTCTGCACTTTTGTGCATTGAGGAATTGGACCATTTTAATGTGAATTTGCACAATTGGTCAATATGACTAAGGTATCATTTGCACATACCTACGGTACTTATAGCTTCTGTATATAGTGCATATTTATTTATTTATTTATTGCAACTCCATCCTTATAATTATGTTCAGTGGTTCTCAACATCTGTATAATCTGTTGCCGCCGTAAATCCTTCCTATGCGCAAGACAACTGGTGGTTTAAAGCACATTAGAAGACAAGAAATGGCTTAATTCAGCTGTGAATTGAACACCTTAATGGATAAAAAAATAAAAAAAAAAACCTGTATATGCCCATCTTTTAAAAATGAACTTATTGGGAACATTTTAAGCAACAGGAAGTGCAAAACTGCACACGTTTAGGAAAAGTCAGAAACGGGTTGGGCTGAAAGATTTTATTCAAACAGAATAATGAACGATTGAAGAAGAGCTGTGGTTAAATTCCACTTGGAACGTGCTCTAGTAAAACTTTTGAAGTTAGACTCACTCACTTCTCTCTTCCTCCTCCTTTTTTTTTTTTTCTTTTAGAAGACCCAACCCAAATTGGAAAAGGCATCGCTCTCATCACAGTGCTGGACATAAATGATAATGCTCCCGTCTTTGCCATCGACTACGAAACCCTCCTGTGTGAAAACACCATGCCAGGACAGGTAAGACCCAGACTCAGCTCGGCGGTTGGTCCGGGTTTTCCTTTTCCCTCTCTTGAAGTCGGACTCACAGAGGCCGCCCGCCGGCCGTCAAAGCACGAGAAGGGCTTTCTCGTGCCTCAAAACAAGTTCACTGTGAGCACATCCACTTTACCGCTCGAGGTCATTCCACGGAGAAGGCACCATTAACGGCAGACTGAAATGACACTCAAGTAAAAGTACTGTTACTTTTTATTTATGTGAATGACTCCAGCAAAATTAGACGTACTCATAAACGTACAGTACGTACTTGAGTAAGAGCAAGAAAAGTATTTATTGAATTTATTTTGGATGTGAATTTGCAACATACAGTAAATATAATCTTATGTGTCATATGAGGAAAAAAGAAGTACAGTGGTTCCCCGGTTTACGAGCGCACGGGCTGACAAATTTCTCGGGTTACGAGGAGGAAATCGATCAAGTTTTTGTACCGGCTCACGAGCAAAAACTCGGGTTGCGAGTGAAATTCTTCGCCGAGGAAGTCCAGGAGTTACAGGCGCTGCCACAACAGGAGGCTCAGCAGCGGAGAGGAGGAGGAGGATGAGGAGGAAGATGAGGAGGTGACTGTTCCCGGGGTTCATAGAAAAAAACACCCCGCCTGCCGCCGTCTGTCTCCAAGGTAACGTGTCATTATAAATAATTTTTTGAACTAATCTCATGCGTTCCTTTTCAGATAATTAACATAGTTTCCTTTTCATAAAATAATAATAAATAAACATTCTTTTCCAGATACCTTACGTGAACGTACGGGTACGTGTATATGGGAGTTTTCTTGGTTGTTGGAACGGATTAATTGGTTTTACATATATTCTTATGGGAAAACCGGTCCCGGGTCACAAGTTTTCCGCTTTACAAGCTCAATCTGGAACAAATTAAACTCATAACGCGGGGTTCCACTGTATGATCAAAATCTGAAAAGAACAGAATCATCTCACGCATTCAAAAAGCAGTGGGAAGAAGAAAAAACTTCACGGCTTACATCCTAATATATTAATGCATTTTCCTTATATTATTACATTATATTTCTTTGTCGTATTACACATACTGTCTTATATTATTCATATGTGGTCTTCATAATCAATATTTTATATAATGTAAAATTAGAATTTTTACCAATAAATTTGACCATAAAACAAGGGAAAGAAAAAGAACAACAATAAAAAATAACAATATAAATGGTAGCCTAATATACTGAATTTTGCTACTTTTTTCTTTTTTTATACAGTTGATTGTTTTGTTCACTTTGCTCATTTTTTAAAAAAATTTTCTGATTTTTTTTGCGAATTTTTGTCATGTTCGTTATTTTGCAATTTGTTTTGCTAAAACATTTTTTTTAGGTTATGTTGCTTATGTTGTGGCTTCTTTTCTGTGTTCATTTAAAAAAAAAATTTGTGTATTATTATTATTGCCATTTTTCATTTTCTTGCTTTTCTTTTGCCTTGTTTTCCTTGTTGACATTTTGTCAGCTACTTACTGATTATTTTGATCCATTTGCTCACTTAACATTTTGTTGATTAAATTGCCTGTTTTGAGTCATTCTGTTATTATTTTGCTGACAATTTTTATAATTGCTGCTTATTTTCATTTTGTTGATATATTATTTTTTATTACGTATTTATTGTTATTTCTTTTTTTATTTTTTACTGTATTTCTTATTTTGCTTTCTTTTGTTTCTTTGTTTTCCTCTGTCGTGTTTCCTTTGTTGATATTTTCTTGGTTATAAGATGTCATGAAAATATGTAGATAAGAGTTATCAAAGAAATACTTTTATAGAGAAGAATCTGTAGAATATATTAATTTTCTTATGGAAGAGGTAATTATATTCTGTTTGCCCAGAGAAAGAGACATATGACCCTGTTTGACACTTGTTTGTTGACTGTTGACCGAATTCTTATGCTTCACGGGATGTGAATGCCCTTTTGCTTTGCTTACACTCGATAAACAAAGATATTATTTCCACACATGCAGGTGTCGTAGAGACATAACATACGTCCTCCAGTGAGGAGTTAATGCTTGTGCGTAATGACTGCATCATGAACGTATGTTAAATGTGATTGGACGTTTTGTGGTGTGATTTTATAATAAAGATACTTGAGAAGTGTTTTGTGAGACATGGCGGACACTCCCTCTTGGAAGAAGAAAATGAGAATCTGAGTCTGTGTGTGATCTGTTTTGGTTAATTAATGAAAGTGAAGCCTATTTTCTTCACATTTACGTAATTATGTTCAGTTTGTTAATATTTGATTATTTTACTCCTTTTGCTTAGTCCATTCATTATGTTGTCTATTTTGGGTTACATTGTGTTGATTATTTTGCTAATTCTTCTCTTATTTAGCTAATTTTGATTTTCTGTTTCTTTATTTTTCTTTGTCGTGTGTCCCTTGTTGATATTTTATCAAATACTTGGTTACTTTTGTTCCTTTTGTTAATATTTGATTGATTATGTTGCCTGTTTTGGCTCTTTTTTGCTGATCATTTTTGCCTATTTTGTCGATATTCTGGATGCATAAAAGTGGCCAAATGTACAAATGTAACCGAGTAAGGCTGAAAAACATTCTTTCCGAGGGACATATTTCCAAACGCACGTAACGGCTTGCGTGAGCACCCCCCCACCGCTGTCGCAGACGCATACATAAGGATTAATGGCAGGTGCTGCAGGTGTTACCGTTGATTACAAGTGATGTTCTCCTTCTATATATGGATTTAATGACCCCGCTCGACTCCGCTCATGTTCTTAATCCACAACAGCATCACGGTGTAATTTGATATCTCACACCACGATGGAGTGGCTTTCAGCTGCCGTCTCACTCCACGTTCCAAAGCACCCCTGTAATTACCCGATCGCCACAGAGGGCAGCAGGGTAACAAAATATGACTGTATTTCTAACATGCAAAAGCAAGCAGGGAGATTGTAAGGCTTAGAAATATAGCGTAGGGGGAGAAAACGTCGCTGTTTCCCCCCCTGCGTTGAGCAATTGGCGTCATTGTTACTAAATGACTTGTGTGTCTGCAGCTGCAATCTGTCTGCTCTTGGCATTTGGAAAATACAATCAGAGGCGAAGGGTAAAGGAGGCGTGTAGACGTGAATAAGTACAATTGATCAGAATGATGCATTGTATTGCAAATGGCTGTTAGGGTCCTTTTAAATATGTTATTTGCATTCATATTTTGGAGTTGTTTGTCACCGTGCTCAGGGGAGCGTGAACAAAAATAGCAAATGATTTGAAGGATTTAACGTGTGAGATTCTTGTCTCTTCGTGCCGGATGCTTGACCACCGTGTTCTTCTTTTTGCTCTTCGAAGTTACGGAGCCTTAAGGTAGACTGGGTTTGCATTTAATCCAACTGCAGTTTCAGCCCGTGCAATTATGTATATTATCACAACAGGTGATCTAATTGTTCATCTTTGTTCATTTTGTGGAGTTTTGTTGATCATTTTTGCTGATTTTGTTCTACTGTTTGACATTTTGTTGATGTTTTTTATAGATTTTTATTGTTAATTTTGCAATTTTTCCTGATTATGTTTACAAACTTTTGTTAATGTTTATTCACTTTGCAAAGGCATAACTTTAAAAGTCTATGTCAGCAGAGTAAAGTGTGATTTAATTTCATTTTGTTGATTATTTGTACCGATTTTGTCGTTTTACGTGATATCTTCTTGGGTAATTTAAATTTTTTGTTATCATTCTGCTATTTTGCTATTTTTTTATTCATCTGTTGCAATAGGAGCAACATAAGAAACAAAAGGTACAAAACTGTAAAATCAATGAAAGTGAAAAAATCTGAAGAAAAATAAAATGAAGAAAACGTGAACAAAATCAGAAGAATAGTGAACATACCAGTCAAATACATGAACCAAATTAGAGGCAAAAAGAAAAAAACTGAACAAAAATAAACCAAAAAGTTAATCATATCCTTCAACAACAAAATAAGAAGCAAAATAAGCAACAAACTCAAGAATCACAGAATCAGGAGAAATATGAACATGAACCGAATTTGAGGCAAAAGGAGACAAAGGAACAAAAATAAACCAAGCAGTCAAGAAAATGCTCCCAAAAATGAACAAAAACAAAACTTTCACACTGTGTAGTTGAGTCACATTTTTTCTTACACATTATCTATTAGTAACTGAAGTATTAACATGATTGTATTTCACTAAACTAACCTTCATACCTCTAAATAAGTGACATTATTTTACAGATTGCCTGGAGGTACCACAAGGCTGAAGATGTCATAGTCCTGGTTTTTTAATCATTCATGCATGAAAGGATTAAAATTGCACATCAAACCACTGGCCACTATAATCACAGTGTGGCTTTGTTTTTGTATTTTGAGGTATCTTTACATTTGTCTCAAATATAAGTTCATAACTAAACAGCTAAAAGTTCTGCGCATTAACCCAAGCAGAAGTAGTCGGAATCAGTGCTAAATTTAAATGTGATTCATCCGATTTCCGCCTTAGGCTAATGGAGTCTTTGCTGGAATAAACACTGTCTCTATATTAGCTGCCATCATTATTGGAAAACCCCCTCTGCAAGAGCTGTATATTTATTTTTGGTTAATGATACTGCCACTTATCTTCAGATGCTTGTCGATGCACAGAGATATTAAATTGGGAGCAACAAAAGCGGCTATATATCACCCATCAATAGCAGCAGAAAGATCTCAGCAGATAATTTACAAAATACATTTCTCCCCACTAGCACCTGATAAATTACGGCGGAGAAGACTATGACAATAACTGAAACAAAGTCATTCCGCTACAATCAAACTGGCCCTCAGGACATAGCAACAGCCTTGGTCCATGACAGCATCATCAGCAGGAAAAGGTACAGCAAATCTGTAATTACTCAGCTGAAGCAGACAGATTGCTTACTCAATGCCAGTGATAGCTGAGCGGTGAGGTCTCCCTCCAGGTGTAGCTAGGAGCTAGTCTGCTGGTGACAGAAGGCCTCGGACGCTCCATAGCCTTAATATGGTGCGGTCGTAAAACGAGCTGCTGTAAGAGTCAGCGTTAACCTTCTAATAGTCCCACACAAAGAATTTCCATGTCTTATTTTTATTCAACTAAACAGAAATGTTCCAGTGACACGGCGCTAAAATTAAAAATAGTCCCCGCTTCCCCTTTTACCCGAAGACGCTCACACAGGCAATAAGTTAGAAGGTCAGTCAGTTAATTGGGAAGTTACTTTTAGACTTGCGGTAGAAAGTTGTCGTGCTTCATCACACGGAGGAGAAACACAAGGCGACTGAACAACAGCAAACAGGCACAGAACACGGAGGAGGACTTTGTTAAATGAGGCATAAGGAGGTTACGCGTTCTACTTTGTTATTTCCTGGATGTCTTAAGGCATTTTCACACCTCAAAGTCCAAACCGGCGAGGGAAGTCGCTGAGCTGAAGTCTGGAGAAAAAGGGCGCACTCGTACGAGGTGATCTGAAATTCGTTTGCCACGTTGCCTGGATCTGGCTCGACTGTAAGAGGTGGGATTCAACATGGGCCAGTTTGGACACACTTTCACTTTAACTCAGTGAAGTAAAGAGAAAAGACAGTGCATCACTGCTTTAAGAGTTAAAGTCAGTCGAAGCTCCTTTTTTTTTACCTTCGGTTGGATCAGTTTGGCTTTTACGTTGCACTTACGGATGCAGACGTGACTACAATATGCTGCCGTCATCACCTATGTGTCCTATGTGTGCCTAATACTCAACAGTGATAGACAGGAACGGTGCCAGGGTCCGTTAGGGTTTTAATCAGCTTTTTATTGAACAGTTTTCAACATTCCCAAAGCAACCCACCCAGCCCACGCCCACCAAACAACCAACTGGGCGTCAACAGTTTCAACAAAGGATTCCTTTTCAGATAGAAGCTGTCTCAATTTTAGAAACCAAATTACTTCATGTTACCATTGTCTCTGGTTGCGCATTATTAATTCTCACTGATGACACGTCCAAATATGAGATTCTGAAGAGGTTCCCAACACTGAGCTATCATTTTTGTAGATGCAGCCAAATCTTACGTCTTGTGTCTATAGGGGAAAGGTCTGAGTTTTTTTTCAATAATGGAGCTTTTCCACTAGTACATGCTCAGCTCTACTCAACTCGACTCTACTCGGTTTTTATGGTTTTCCATTAGGCAATAGTACCGCTTTCCGGAACGTTAGTCACACGAGCCAAAAAAATGCATAATGAAGAAGAAAAAAACGTGTATAAGTCGCTCTGGAGAACAGGTCGCATTTGTTCGGGGAACATGCGTCACGTGCGTGGCCAGGCGGCTGCGCTTTACGCCAGAAGCGAAAGCTCGCGGCTCACCTCCCCGCCTCACCGGGTAACTGGCGGCGCCGACATGCTTGGTGTTAAGCTGACGGCAGGTACGGTTGTTACCAGTAACGTCTACGGCAGATGCAGGTACAAGCCTAGAGCGACGTCTAGCGGCCGTCAGTGTGACAAACAACCAATACTGGAAATAATTCATATACAAGTCGCTCCCCTTTCCAGACTATGCAAAAAACCACGACGTGTAATCCGGAAAATACGATACCTAGCGCCAGGTACTCTTGGTTGAAAAAGGGACATGACCATGCTGCAGGCCACTGATTGGCCAGGCAGGGGCGTCACTGGAATGAGCAGCAGCGGGAAACAGTGAGTGAGACCGAGAGAGCAGCTGCACTGGTTGCTGCTCTGACGGGTAGAAAGAAACGAACCCGCAGAGGTGGAAAAAACACTGTTCATGCCCATAATTGACTGGAAAAGATGGGTCAAGATGTCTGATCTCTCCTACAGCGTACTATGGCACCATCGCTTGCGGACGTTGGAGCGTACAGTGTGTGCTGGATTCACTAGTACAGTACACTCTGCAAAAGAGTTGCAGAGAGACGGAGAGCAGGCATGTCAGGTACCTGTCTGAAGAGGAGAAAATAGAGACAGCACGGCTTCCGTTAACGTCCACATTTCTGCATGTGTGCGCTAGCCCTCTGAGGACTCCAACCATGTTCAGGTGGTGCTCAGTTGTCATGGAAAACGACTGAAACCGAGTAGACGTGAGTAGTGCTCCAACTGTTCAACGGGAAAGCAGCATAAGTGTCCAGCTGGATATCTTGGTAATTGCACCCCTGTTGGATGTGCCACTGCGCTGATGAAGTTTCCCACGTGGTAATATGCACGGAGGAGCTGAAGGTTCCCTGAGAGCAAAATGGGTCCTGGACCAAGTCCGTTTGAGATCTTATTTAAGGTGTGAGATACGATCCATGACAAAAATTCAAATGTATCAGTTCAGCTCTTGTTTGAGCAGCTGGCGTTTCTGTCCAGCAATCGACAAGAAGACGACTGGTTCCTTTTTCAATCAGACCGAAGACCAGCTGTTTGGATCAAATTGTGATGAGGTGTGAAAGTCCAGACCAGGGTGTGCAACCCGCGGCTCCAGGGTCACACGTGGCTCGTTAGCTAATCTCCAATGGCTCGTGTGGTTTTGTCCATTCGAGGGAGTAACACATTATAAAAAAAAACTTTAAAAAGAGGAAAAAAAAAACAAGTCCATAAGGAATGAGGAAATGAAGAAAAACTGACACAAATAATCTACAAAATCATCAAGAATATAAGATTAAACAACATAGGAAAAATAACAATAATAATAATAAATAATATAATATAATACAATAAATATAAAATGTAAATAATATAATTATAAATGAGCCAAATTATTTAAAAAATAATTAGACATTTTACAAGATTAAGCCAAACCTGAGGAAAATTATCAGGAAAATGAACAAAAATCAGTTAATTATTTTCATCAATAGAATGAAAATGGATAAAAAAATAATAACATATTCAAAGAAATTAACAAAATAGTCCACATAATGAATATAAAACCAAACAAAGAAAATGAACAAAAATTGACAAAATAACGACTAAAGTACTATATATTGATGAACCAAAATCCCCAAAAATGAATTTGATTTTTAAAAACTATCAAAATCTGCACCAAATAATCTGCAAAATAAACAGCAATGAGGACAAATGAGCAGAATCAAACAAAACAATCAAGTAAATTAAGAAGGAAATTAAACAACATTGAACTAAGATGAACAAATGAATTGAAATATGGTAAAAATGAATAAAGTAATGAACAAAAAAAGATTGAGTTTCACTTGTAAAGGGTGTTGACCCCTGGTCTAGACCAATGGAGAGACAAGAACGTGCTTTTAGATTTCAGTCAAATTTGGATAGATATAATAGATTAAAAATAGATATGTACTTATTAACTGGCACAGATAACACATTTCACAAACTGTTGGTATCACTTGACTCTCAATATCAGGTCTCTCTCTTTTGACTTTAATGTTACTGGCACCTCGATGTGTTTAGATTTTTGATGTTCAGATGATCAGCTGGATGACATGTCTCCTTTAAAATCCACTCTAGGCCAACCTCGACTTAAAAGCATCACAATCTGAGGAAAATTACTGTAACACAGATTTGCACAGGATGAACATAGCACCAGCTTGTAACTTTGTGCATTTACCGTAACGTAGTAAAACATTTCTAATTAGTGATGAGGGTTTGATTAATGTTATGTTTGCAACAGCTGTGCTCATGAGTCACATTCATTATGACAACATGCATTTTGGCAAGAAGGCTATCACATACTGTAAGATGAAATACATAAATACAAATGTATGCGATCCGAGAACGATGCTCACTTACTGTAGTATGGAAATGGTGCAAGACTGTTTTGCATTTGGTAGCAGAGTAGTGTGAAAATGTCATGTCAACACAACTCATTAACGGAAATATCTAATCAACACATGGCAGCAGTTCTGTGCATTTATGCAAATAGACATAGTCGAGGCGACCTGCTGAAGTTTAGAGTGAGTACGAGAATGAGGAAGTGAGGTGATTTACATGACTTAGAACGCGACATGGCTATTGGTGCCAGATGGACAGGTATGATTCCATAAATGGCTGATGTACTGGGATTTTCACACACTGTCCGTAGGGCTTACAAAGCACCGTCCGAAAGGCAAAATATCCTGTGAGCAACAGTTCTCTGGAGGAAATGACCCTGTTGATGCCAGAGGTCAGAGGGGACTGGTCAGGCTGGTCCGAGCTGATGGAAAGGCTTCCGTCACCTCAAAATTTGAAAAAAAGATTGAAGATTTTCCCCCAAAGTTTGCAAAAGTTAGTCGAAAGTTTTAAACGTTTTAAAATTCACTTCAAAAATGCGTTTTGAGGACGTACGTACAGTGGGGACAATAAGTATTGGGAAATGTAAAAATGTGCAAGTTCACCCATTTAAAAAGATAAGAGAGGTTT
>JAQQAE010001621.1:0-24759 GCA_029823295.1 Pseudamia nigra
TTAAATCATCCACCGGGCCGGGTCCGGCCCGCGGGCCGTATGTTTGACACCCCTGGTCTAGAGCCTTTATTTTTCTCAGGCCTTTATTTGAAATAAGCATTTATTTGTTTAATGAGTAGGATTGGTTGTACTTTATGAAATCTGAAGGAGACTTGTATTACAGTGATTTCTTTACTTGTTGATTCCTCTGTTAAATAAGTACAAATAGTCAGATTTACATCAAACTCTCATCATAAATAGTCTTATATTTGCAAATTACACTACCTTGAGTTACCATAGGTCTATCCATTGCAAAATAAAAACTCATTTCTGTGATTAAAAAAAAATAATTATTATTTACAGGGCTCTTATTGAGTTAATCTATAATGGAGAGCCTAGGTCCTGCCCACCTTCTTTCCCTCACTTCTGCGTTATGGCACCTAACTTTGGTAAAAAGATTTTGTCACAGTTAATGGCAGAATGTTATGGTCTAGTTTGCATAACATAATTTAAACATATTTGTCATTAAAAAAACAATTTTAGTAAAGCAAGTTGCTGTTTGTCACAAAAATTGTAAAAAGCACCGTTTTGTGCAAAGTCTTTGCTGACAGGTCCAGTCTTCACAGCACCAAATGACTTTCATGTCATGCCAATGTCATGCCTTACTCACACTGTCAATCTGGCCCGGCTGGGGGCGTTTCTCACCTAAAGCGCGTACCGTTTGAGTAAGGTGATTACAATCGAGCCACACTCCGGTGCGAAACACATTCCCAGCCCTGTTGCAGTTGGAGGAGGGGGACCACGGCCCGGCACGGAAAACGCGCACGCGCAGCCTACATCTTCAAGATATATGAATCTCTTTTCCTCCTCCCTCTACATCTGCGCAACTCAATGAAACAAAAAATTGCTGCCTTTTATAATGTATAATCCAGTAGAAGTCTGTATGTGACCAAAAAGGACTCACATAAGTCAGTAAAGTTGTATATAGGTATTGTGACGTGATCTCCTCCTATGTGCAGATGTATCTACGCCTCAGCCCTTCAGAATTGTCAGCGTGAGAACAGACCAGAGGAGGAGTTGGGAGGGGGGTCAGACATGCTGGTGAGACTCGACCCGAATGGCCCTAATGTGAGAAGCAATTGAGATTGGGGACCATTCAAAACAACAAACATGTCTACCGCTAGCAAATTTAACAATCACGGAAGAATATTTCAAGTCGAACTCTGGCTCAGGGCTGCTAAAGTGGAAGATTGGCATGCCTGTATGACAGCAGGCTTAATGGGCAGTACCGTAAGTAATAAAAAGGAGATAAATAAAGTTCTTTCAGTTCAACTGTATTCAATTCAATTGATCTTTAAAATCAGTTATCCTGTGTGTAAATGGTAGCATAATTCATTATTGACTGTAACTTTTCCAAATCAAGTTCTGTGGGTCAAAACCAGAAAGGGCAGAACTTAGGCTCTCTATATTTATATTTTTTTCACTATAAATAAATCCACATAGAACATTTTGGTATTTTACTCTTCAAATACCGTAAGATATAACTAGAAAGCACTCGGAGATCACAGACCTCCGCCAAGCTGCTCAGTTTCCCCATATTAGTATGTACACCACAAATCAATAGACCCAAATATGTTTTATCTTCGTTATTAGATTCAATAGCATTTGGAATCACATTAATATTATTATTAGTTTACCTACATATAATATGATGCGTTCACCTGCAGCCTTATCTCTCAATGGTGATGAATACTTAAAAAAAATTCCTAGATATAGAGCATGATCCAGGTCACCACCAAAATCTAATCAATTGTTCCTTGTATCATTGCCAAGCTATCCTGAAAATTTCATCAAAATCTGCCCAGAACTTTTTGAGGTATGCTGCAAACAAACAGACAATCAGACAAACCAACGATGTTGAAAACATTTGCCTCCTTGCTTGGCGGAGGTCAAAATGAGAATTGAACCTATTTTGTTCATTTAATATCGTTAACTAACATCACAATGGTGTAGGACCTTGAATCTTGGACCTGAATTTCCTGAAAAGGATTAATGAAGCTCTTTTAAACTTTATCTTTATCAGCATACACAAAATTTAATCAATATTACAGATATTACAATATTGACTGTTTTCACAATATTGCATTTTTGGTGAACTACTTGTCAGAAACACCTGTCAAATATATACAATTAAAGCAATAAAAGTGAACATCATGTCTTTAACTGGCATATTATTTTTTACCTGCATGTATCTGAGGACCAACCCAGCTGTCATTAGAAATCTGAATTCTAATTGAATCCAAATACCACTTCTTTTTCCACTGTATGTCTTTCTTACCCATCTCTGTCTCTGTTTTGTCCACCTCTCTCTCTCCTTCAGGTTCTCTTCCTCTTTCTTCTTCCTTCTTCCCATTTTCTGCCTGCTTCTCCTCCTCTTCGCTTGCTCCGTCTTTGTTTTCCTGTGAAGTGACAGCAGAGTGACTTTCACACTTGGCAGTAAAACCATCACATATAAAATCCAAAATTCCACTGCAGCAATGTATCATACCTTGGCCTCCCTCTTCTCCTCGCTTGATTGACTGTCACTCTTACTTTCATCACTGCTTTCATCTGAAAAAGACAAAATCAAGATGTCATTTATTCTTCCGATGTGTCTACAGGGATCAGTCAATTAAATGTAATGCTTTTCAAAACCGTTTTGAGATCATTTTTAACAACACCACTGACTTTTGGACTGATAATCTACAGTATTGACAGTAAATTAATGCACATACAATGGTTTAGACATTTTCTCTATATATATATATGAACATTTAATAAGATATAGATGAAACAAATAAATAAAAATGAATTAAAGTCAACAAAACTGACCAAAAATAATAAACAAGATTTTGCATAACTGATCAAAATATCAAGAAAATACGCAAACACTAACAAGGAATGAACAAATTAACCAGGAAAACAAGCAAAAATGAACCTATTATCCACAAATCTCAGTAAAAGAAACAAACAAATAAAAGAATCAACACTGAACAAAATGATCAAAGTAATCCACACACTGACCAAAAAATAAACAAAATACTCCACAAACAGAACCTAATAAATAATCAACTAAATAACTAAAATAACCAACTAAATAATCAACAAAAAGAACAAAAATTAACCCAAAAATCTACCAAAAAACTGAACAAAATATTGTACAAAATGAACAAATCTACATTTTCCAAAAAATAAATTCAGTTCAAAGTGAAAAAGACAAACACCTACTGCAGCTGCAGCTTTAAAACACAGAATTGTGGATCAAATGTCTGCAGACTTGATTATTTTAAACGTAAGCCTTTTCAATTATATGTAAGGCTTTATGTTGTTAAAACTGAATTTAAGACATTTTGAGACTTTTAATGGAGTTGTAGATGACTCTGCTTTCTATGCTACCTGGTCTCTCTCCCTCCTCTAAACCGGTGCCAGCGATGCCGCTTCCCTCCAGGCCGTACAGAGGATCCTGTCGGCCGCTGACCCGCGCTGCCTCCTCCACCCGTCGCACATGAGCCTCAACAAGTGCCGCGGGAACCTCCTCCTTCATACGAGAAAACTCCTCTGAAAAAGAGCAGCAAAGAGATCTTTAAAGTCAGCATCACTTTGGGGAGGACAAAGCAGTGGTACGTTGGATTTTATGTCTAATGTGTCCTAATAATCATGTCAAACCTTTACTGACAATGAAGTCTGCGAGCTACAGAAAGAAGAATTCAGTGGTGACAAGTGACAACTGCAGGATTAACACCAATCCTGACAGGCTGTCCACTGAACCTCAACACTTTTATTACATAGAACTATCAAGTCTAAAATATCAGGCAAATTTCAATACCAGGAATTCTTCTCAACAGGAAATATCTCATCAGTGTTTTCAAAGATTTCTTATATTTTCTTTAATTAATCTTCCTAACTTCAGGGTGCAGTAAACAATTCAATGGTAATAGCTGCAAAATAAGACTAAAATATCACACCACAATGTGTATTGTAATATTCTTTTACTTAAAAGGGAGGTTTGTTTGCTAAAAAAAAAATTGTTTAGGTACTGCAATGAAGTCAACTAAGAGCATTATGTTTGTTTTATTCATGACTGAAACAACTATCTTTACTTTTTAGTAATCTTTCCCTTTTCCCTACATTTGATGCATTTATTTGTGGTCAGATTTTCCAAAGTCAGTTTTCAACTGACCAACCATAAATACATAAATGACCACAAAATGTTTAAGTTGTGTTACAAAAATACCGGTACTTCACAACAATTAATGTAAAAAAGGGTCTCATAATGGAAATATATTTTCTTAAATGTTTTTTCCAACTGATTAATTAACTGGTCAGTGTCTGATAAACACATCACAAAAGCCCTAAAAGTCCTTTCATTTACACTGAACTACACGTTCTCATTGCAAACATAAGGTATAAGATCTGATTGTCTACATGATGGATTGACATCATTTACTTTTATTTATTTATTTATTTATTCAAACCAAATTTTAAAACAAAGGAAAATACAAATCATGAACAAAAATCAGTCTCTTTAAAGTTCGAAAAGGCCTTAGGAAGAAGTGAAAAACTTATCCAGTCCCAACCCTTTTACCAAATTTCGAAATCAGTAATTCAAAGTTCAAGCTTTCGCAGCCTCTCATAACAATATTCAACATTAACAACATTTCATTTAAATGTTCTAATTTATCCAATCAGATGAAATCCAGCTCATCATCAGGTGCTCTTAACTGGTGGTGACTGTGAGGTTGTGTTAATCAGTAACAAGCCACACTGTGACTGCATGTTATCACACTTTACAGATCAACATTAAAAGGAAGGGAAATTTGTGTAGAGTTTGCATGTTTTCCCCGTGTCTGTGTGGGTTCTCTCCGGGTACTCCGGCTTCCTCCCGCAACCAAAAACATGTACTAGGTTAATTGGTTACTCTAAATTCTCCATAGTTGTGAATGCAAATGACTCTCTGTCTGTCTGTATAGTCATGAGGTCTCAGCCTCAAATTGTGAAGCGCCTAGTCAGTGATTATGATTGGCGCTATACAAATAAAATTGAATTGAATGTTTTACTTTTAATCAACATCACATCTGTCTGTGTAAAAGCAGCTCAGGATGATATTGTGCAGTGAGTAAAAACATAACATTTAAAATACACTACTCCTCACCCAGGGCAGATTTTGCTGCAGCTGAGGCCACTCGTGGGTCGACTACAGACGCAAGGAAGGCGACAGTGCTCATGACTGGGTTTCCTGCTTGGCTGAAGGGTACGGGCTGGTAGGCCAGTGGGCCGAGAGAGGATGAACTGTCCTCCAGGTAGGGGTCTTCAATGGGCAGCCGCAAGAAATGAAGGATGCATTCGTCCTGCGTACGGCTGCCTACATGTTCTGATACCTTGTTCCAGTCGTCCTTATACATCTCCAAGCCCTGAGAAAAATGAGGGATATGTTAATTCCGCAATTCCAGCCTTTTATTTTTTTAGTTCATATGAGCAAGGATCAGAATCATTACAAAACTGATTTTGAGGACATTTCAGACCTCAAGCAGTAGTAGTGTTTCCTGTTCTGTCCACTCCCTCATGGAACTTGCTGCACTCTTGCTCTATACACAAAAACAATGTTTGTAATGTGCTAATAATGAGTCTTTGATAACAAAGAAAAAAAAGTAAGCATTTACCATGCTTTTTTAGAACTTTTGTACCTTTGTAGATCCAGTTTTCTTGCTGTACATGTCTGTTCGCAGGCCAAAATTTTGCAGATCAGCTGGTTTGTCTTTCACTTTATCTGGGAAGGACATCATCTGCTGGGAAGCCGGAGTCTGCAGATTGACAACGACACAGAAACAAATGTTACAAAACAGAAAATATGCTCCTGATGTGAGGATCGATGTGTATGAGCACATTTTGACCTGAGATGTCTTGGGTTGTAGTGGCACGAGGCTGGATGGAGTGTCTGCCAGAACGTGGAAGTGAGAGGTGGGTGGAGGACCCATTGGTGTGGGTCGGCTCTCAGAGTCCACCTGGTAGTTTATCAGTCCCCACTGCTCCAGGAAGGCATGGACTCTGCAGGAGAAAACGTTAAGGTTAACTGTGTAGATACAGACAACTAAGAGTCATGTTAACATTCAGTGCATCCCTGTACCTCATAATTGCACACACATCTCCTGCCAGGTTCCTGCGGCAGGCGGTGGACGTCAGGTACTCCTGAGGGTTCAGTCGGTACGTGTCAATCATGAAGTTCCTGTATGCCAGGTAACTATTCAAGAAAGAAAAAGAGAAAATTAAATACAAACTAATGATCTAAAATATGCCATTTAAAAAAAATGTGTACTTGATAAAACTCTTTTCAAAACTTTGAAAAAACTGTTTTCAAACTTTTTCACAGTGATGGTCAAAAGTGTAATTTTGTCATTTTCCACACCCTGAAATTACAAAAACTATAATATCACATGTAACTATTTGCACATGTTTAGTGACTATTCTATTGTCACACAGAGCATCTGACTGTAACAGCTGAGCAAGGTAAAAAGAATGTTCTTCTTGTATTTGTTGCGTTGTTATGGACTTCTTCAAATGGTAAACAGTCTTGTTTTGGGTATTGACACTAAGTTTAGGAAAGCCAGCATGAATCAAATACTCACATTTCTGGAGTTTTGGATTTGTTCTTCCCATTGAAAAACTCTGGCAGGGCTCTGCGCTCAATAGCATGAACACTAAGGGGAAAATTAAAGACAGTGTAAGGATTTACAGCTGAAAAACCATTGATGACACAAACTGATTTCCAGGAGTATTTCTGAAAAAGTAGAAAATAACTGCAAATAAATAGACATGTAACCAGAGTTTGCTCATTTACCTGTTGTAGTCAAACCATGCAGCATAACTTGGTATAATGATGTGATGTGTTTGCTCGGTCACGTTGTCCTCATGAAGGTCTGAGCCTTTCACTGGTTCACCCTTTACACTTGGAGAGCCTTCTTCCTCCTCCTGTTTAAACACGCACAGACACACGGGCTTAAACACTGGATGACCTTATCTTCATTAAATTAGTTTTTTTTCTTCCACCTAACTCCTGCACCTTTCCCGTCGTCTCCATGGACTCATCCTCTTGTTCATCTGCACAAATCAAACCAAAATAGAAGCATGAATCAGTGAAGGAGAACAGAAATACAGGAGAAGACAATACATAAAAGACATTATACACTAAAACAAAGTAATAAACAAAACTCACAAGGACATAATAAAGTAACAAACATACATAGTAAGTAACAAACTGATTGTGCTCATGAATATTTTAATCAGTGCACACTATAAACCAAGACACTTCTCAACTGTTTTACGTCCTCCAGGGTACATTTTATTTGGGAAGGCATTAAGAGGACTTATAAGTACTCTGTACACATAATGGAGACACAATTACTCAAACTGTGTTTTGAGGAGCTCACCCATGTCTGTTCCTCCCTTAGCAGAGGTCGAATCTGAGTCCTTCTTGGTGTTATCTTAAAAAAAGACAGATTACAGTGTACCATCCATCAAGTATCCCTTAACATGCTTTTTATAAGAGGATTAAGTTACAGTGATCTGGAGTTGACTCTATGAATATTTTAGTCCAACTCTGCACAGATGTGAACTCGTGTACTTGTCTTTGCAGGGTTTCCCTCCTCAGATGCTGGAACTGGAGAAGCTTCATCCATGTCCTTAGACATATCTTCCTGTTCTTCCTCCCTCTGGCCCCGTTTAGATTTGGTGTATGGAGTTGTTGGCCTGTTCACACAAACATGAAAGACATGGTTTTACTCTAGTCATATCACAAGTTTAGTAATTCCTACAACTAACCTCTGACCTGGCCACGATTATGTAATAGCTAAGATGTCATGTATTAAGATGAGCACTCGCTGACCCTTTTTTGGTGTTTTTTTTCTTGCTCTCCTGTGGGGGAGGCGTGGGGGAGGGCGAAGGGGAGCGCTTCCTCTTCTTAGCGCTGCCGGGCTTTTTGTCCCGCCGCTCATCAGGTGTGGTCACCTCATCTGTTAGGGTCTTTGCTGAGATCCTCTTCCTCTTTGGGCAGCCCTCTCCCACTTCATAGTCTTCCTCATTCATCCACTCGTTATACTGGTCCAGATCTAAAATCCACTTTGCATGGACCTGTCAAAAAAATAAAACAATAAAAACTCAGGGTCAACCAATAGGAAAAAACAGATGACAATAGCTTATATGGCCTTGACCCCCTAAAAACTGACAATTAAACACATTATGCATTTAGTATTGCTTTGACCCCTTCTGCAGTAATAACTCTAGCTAAACATTTTGAGTTGATCAGTTCTGTATGTCTGCATGGAGACATTTTGCCCATTCTTCCAAACAAAACAGCTTGTGTGCCTGGGAACACTCTCTTGAGATTCAGTTCATGCAGGACAGATACATCAGAACAAACCATTTATAAGGAATGATACATAGTTGTATTTGGTGGTGACTCTGCTAAGTGATACTCTAGACCAGGGGGCAACCTTTACAATCTAAAGAACTGTTTTTGGACAGAAAGAATTTTAAAAAAGTGTCTAGAACCACAAAACAATATTCAAATCCTTTATGTACAGCATAGCAGATGACGCATGTTTTAGCTGGAAACATGTTAACACCAATTTGGTTATTATTTCATTTTTTTTTGTTGATTTTTGAATTTTTTTGGTAAATTTCCTTAATTACCTCGCTCATTTTTGTTCAATTTATTGATTATTTTGTCCATTTTGCAGATTATTTGGTGAAGTTTTCGTTCATTCTTGTTCATTTACGTCTTTGCTTTATTCATTTTTGCAACAACACAGGCAGAAATAAATGAATGTGACCATTGTTTCATTGTACATGAAGTGGGGTGGGACAGAGTTAAGTTGTGAATGATTGGACAAAAAGGCTTAGAACAGACTGTGAACTCCTCCCCCTCCCTTCATGAACTAAAGCGAGGCTTAATTTTACTAACAAATGTCATAGCAATTTCTTTTTGACTTCACGTGTATAATGCAGAATCCATTGCTACTGCACTAAAATTATTCTGCATTATGAATTCTGCAATAAAAAGCTCCATTTTGGTCTCATCCATTCACAAAACACTTTTATAGTTTTCCTACTTGGCCACGTGATCTTTAGCACAGGCAGCAATGTTCAGGAATGTCTTTCTTTTTGTGATCCAGTGATGTTTTAAGTCATCTTTATGCAGAAATATTGATCATTCTTAGAGGTTCACAAACTTTCAAGCATCACTGTACACATTCATACAGAGTCTTAACTACACTGTATGCCCTCATGTCAGACTAGGAGCAGACATTTTATTAAAAACAGAGGTAGGATGTTTGATGGCAAACAACACCAGTGTGCATATTACTGTGCAAATACCACTCGAGCCATCTGAATGCTTCACTCCTCTCACCACTGAATCCTGCTGAGTTCTGATTGCCTTAAGGTAGAGATGCTCTGAATACAAAGTAAAAGCTTCTGACACCATTTTGAATTTTGATTTCACAGTGTGTATCATAGTGGGCTCTGTTACTCTGATGCAAATTTACCACGCATGCTTTATCCTTTGATGCTCTATGCAAAGGGAAAACATGGAATAAACTAATAATGTCAAGTTGTCTAGACCTTAGATGGTACAGTCCCGATGAGTGTGTATATCAACTACAGTTTTATACAGGAAAGTCGATCGCTATATATGTGTATATTGTGCAGAGAAGAGCAAGAAAGTAACTGAAGAAGATCTGCAGAAATTGTTTAGTTGATCGATTAGGACTGCACAATTAAACCATGATCATATTATCAGCAGAATCATACAGTCACAAAAGGCGGCAGTGTAAAGGTGCAGATTGAGGAGGACCTTTAGAATCTCAACCGGACATCTGTAATCAGGCAATATTTTGTATTTAGGGAGACACTGCACAAAATGTGCAAAGTGAAAGTCATCATTTTTTTAAGCTTGTTATATTTATTTACATGTATTTTTGAGTTGGGAAAAGGCAGATTTCAAATGTAGCTATCTATGCACTTTCAATGATAACCAGGCATACGGACTCTAATCTAAACTGCAAATCAAAACTGGCCACAATACAGTGGTCCCTCGCTATTTCGCAGTTCACCCTCCGCAGCCTCGCTGTTTCGCGGATTTTTTTCAGTGCAATTTTCATATACTTTTTATACAGCCTATGAACGCGCCTTGTGTTCTGTGTCCTGATTGGCTAAAGGAGAACCCGTGCATTGTGTTCTGTGTCCTGATTGGCTAAAGGAGAACCCGCGCATTGTGTTCTGCGTCCTGCTTGGCTAAAGGAGAACCTGCGCATTGTGTTCTGCGTCCTGCTTGGCTAAGGCCATTGTCAGTCATCTCCTCCGTGTTGCGTCTCCTGTGCTGTGCAGAGCCGGGAGCGTTCAGCTTCCCCGGCTTCCACGGGTGTTCGATCGCTGGCAGTGTGCCTCTGAAGCGCTGTGTGTTTGCGGGTTTTCTGACGGACATGCGGGTGTCTGACAGACGCGTGCGGTGTCGACGAAGGCCTTCACTGGAGGGGGTCGCTGCGGCGCCGACGGGAGGGGGGGCTGTGACGCGTGGGTCACTATCGGTGGTTTCTTGTGTCCAGCTTAGTAGGTTGATCATTGAAATGAAATTTGTTGTTTCTGGAGGCCATCATGTTTTTTTGTAGGAAAACATTTGTTTTTTTTTTTGTTTCTCAAACAAATGTTTGGGCCTGAAAACAGTTTTTCCATAGGAATCTATTTTGCGGATTTCGCCTGTCGCGGGTTATTTTTAGAACGTAATCCCCGTGGTAAACGAGGGACCACTGTAATTGCATGTGTGACTTTTTCACAGTGATGCATGCCTGTTGTCAACTATTAAATTAATCACCATTTAATTTCAAAATGCATTTATTGGTTTGAATGTACTCCAGCTTATCGAATATAAATATTTCTCTATGACAATAAACTAACTTCTGTAGGTTGTGTGAATCAAAGAGGATATTAAGGATTGTGTTGTTGGATAGAAGAAACAATAATCTATATTTTTCACCATTTTCTGGCTTTTTACAAAATAAGCAACAAATCGATTTATTGAGAGAAAGTTAACAACAGATGAATCAACAATGAAACTGATTATTAGTGGAAGCCTTAAAGTGATGAGAAACTAAAAACATTAAGAAACTATCATCTATCTAAAGTGCTACTCTCTAGAATAACTGACAGACAGAGAAAGAACAAATAAATGCATTTACCTTCCTGGGTTTCTCTGTGCTGGGAGGATCCTCCACCGCAGCCTCAATCTCACTGGCTGGAATCCAGGTGTCATAACTAAATGGTGAAAAGAGTGAGAGCTAAAGTGAAATATGAGCAGGTAAAGACAAAAGCACTTTGTAGAACTCATCAAGAATAAGCTCCAACCAAACAAAATGACCACACATCACCGTGTACAGTGTATATAATTTCTATATACTTTGGGTTGTGAACAGTATTGTTTGTGTAGCTGCATGACTGAACCAACCTGTCAGGGAAATATCCCCAGTGCAGCAAAACCTGCTTATCTCTCTTCATGACAGGACGCACCCACTCCTCTGGACCAAAAAATGAAAAGATATTAGTACAAATTCACACAGTTTAGAAGAAAATACAATAAATTCATGTCCTTCAGTGCATTATTTGAAGCCTCACCTTCTTCCAGGCTGCTGGGAATAGGAACAACAATATGAGAGCTGGATGCCTTGTCCTCAGTCACCGAACCCTGCAACACATAAAGTCCATTTGTTAATAATACTGTATGATTATGTTATAAATATACAAGAAATCAAGGAAAATTTACAATATGAAAATGCTTTTAATCTAAATAAAGACCTATCCTGCAAAAAGTTCAGAATAAGGTCTTATTTTTGTTTCTCATGCAAGTCCTTAGCCTCTTTTCACAGACAAAATTTAAAAACAATTATACTATACAATCAG
Organism: Pseudamia nigra; assembly: GCA_029823295.1. Lineage (NCBI taxonomy): Eukaryota > Metazoa > Chordata > Actinopteri > Kurtiformes > Apogonidae > Pseudamia > Pseudamia nigra. The sequence continues at coordinate 11,965 of JAQQAE010001621.1, forward strand.
ACCTGATGCCTTTTGATGATGTCTTTCAGCTTTCCAAGCAGTTTTGGCTCAATGTCAGGACTCAGGTAGATGACTGGTCGAGTCAGGCAGTTGTTCTAAAAATGAAGAAATGCAGGTGTGTAAATAATAGAAGTTGAAACATTGACACACACAGAGTTTACATGCATTTCATAAGACAGTGTTAACTCTGTAATGATTTAGTTCTGGTGCCAGCAACAGGAAAAAGGCAAATGATCTTTGCTGGAACTCAACACTGCTGTGGAAATAGTGGAAATCCAATGCTCTTTCAAAACCATTAACAAAACAATTAGCACATAAGACAAAAACTCACCTGCACTAATGACTTCTCGATCGTCATGAACATCTCAACATTTCGGTCCATCCTTGACGGATTCTGGAAGTCAAACCTGCGCCTACCAGGAAATTAGACTGGAGTTACACATGAAACGGCAACACAGCCAAAATCCCACTGAGTACTTTAATTCTAAATAAAATTGCTGCCCCCACCCCCATACCCTGAAATCAGCTAGAAAGAAAGTCTTACCATCCTTGATCACTCTTGAACTTGTAGGCAGCAGCCAGGATGTGGCAGAGAGCCCCTCCTGACTTGAAGTCCAGAAAACACTTCATCTGTGGACACAAAACACAACAGCTGCAGAACATCTTCAGGGGTAGAGATGTACATATGCATATAAAAGATGAGTGAGCTACAGAAGACCTACAGGCAGCTTAGTAAGAGGGGGGTTGCTGACATGTCGACCAAACACCTCCTCCTGGAACTGGAGCAGCTGGACCACCAGACTGGACAGGGACTTGTTGGTGGGGGGCTCAGCTTGGATGTACTGAGGGGCAACAACACGGAGGACCAGTCAAGAGACGCAAAAATAGACTAGAACACGCTTTAGCGTATGAGTCAAATGTGCACCGTTATGCTTAAGAGTGACTTAAATGAGAATTATAACAGCCGCTGTAGAATACACCAATTATTTATCTTTATTTTTCCCTCATATATGTATTATTTCTTCACATTAACGGGTCTATACTGCGGCACACGGCGCAGCGTTAATCCAGACGGGCCACGGCTTCAGTCAGCGCGCCGCGCCACAGAGGCAACATCTGGATCTGAGCAGCAGTACCGCTAACCGACAAGCTAACTAGCTAGCTAGCTGGTTTGCAGGTTTAAGTCACCCCTTTTGCACTGATTCCCCCTCGGGTCGAATTGTGTACGGTTTCTCATAAATTAAGCTACGCGAGCATCCAGAGACAGCGCTATTTACGTCGGCATCTGGCGCGGCTGTTGGCTCAGCATCCTTTTGTATCCCGGCTCGGCTGAATCAAACAGCTGGACGCTCAGCAACACCCTCCCTCCTCTCTTTGTCACTGCCTCTGTCCAATAGGTTAGTGCCCACATTTCAGGCTGAAAAATGGACTATAGAGTGTATGGTTATAAAACATGCACTCAGTACCTTTTTGTAATTCTTTCCCAGCCAGACGCGGACATTATCAAACTGAGAAACGGTATCAGACGCTTCGAAATATTTTACATTCGGGCCGCCGTCTTTCTTCCGCACCGCCATCTTTGCCTGCAGAAAACTAGTCGACGTCGGCTGCCCCCCTGTGGTCAAAGCGTGGTATTACAACTGCTCATTAACCCATATGGTGTAATGACTGTGAATGTCCAGCAGGTGGCGGAATTGTGCATATAATGATTTATGCCTCTACACTTGCGACAGATGTCAGATTTCTGGTTGAAATAAGACGGGTCGGCAAACTTTATAATCTAAAGAGCCATTTTTGGGCAAACAAAAAAAAAAATTAACTAAAATAATATTCAAACCCTTTATGTACTGCATGACACAGGAGGCATGTTAACACCAACTTGGTTATTACCTCAGTTTCTTGTTAATTTTGAGCGTTTTTATTTCAGCAATTATTTTTGCTTGTTTTTGTTCAGTGAGCCACAGGACGCCCTGAATTTGCCTGGAGGTTAATATAATATAATATAAAATAAAATAATATCTGTCTAAATAAAATAATACAATATAATATCTGTGTGTAAGTTTGTATTGTACTGTATGTGTGAATCTATACTGTTAATGCTGTTTTGACCAGGACATTTGAAATTTATTTACGGATAGCCCCTTGAGATGAACAACAATGTTGTTTTCAAGGGGGTCCAACACAAAACACATACTTTAAATAAAGTCAGAGTAGCTAAAAAACATACATAGAGGCTCCCATGCTCCCATTTTTAATCGCAAGGAGTCTTCTACTGGATAAATAAAAGTTAAACAAATAATTATATTCTGTTTGTTGTTTTTCTCATTCTTCTCAAATTTTTTTTCTTAATTTTGCCTCTAACTTTAGTTATTTTTGTTCAGTTAACATCTAATATTGTTCATTTCATTTTCTTTCCAATTTTGAACTTTGTTAATTTTACATTGCTGGAGAATGAAACCATTCACAATAACTCACAAACTTAATGTGGTTTTTCTAACTTTGAAATTACTGTGTATTTGATTCTCATTTTTTTCTGGATCAGAGTCAAAACATTTTTTCACCAAATAAATCACACCTCACAAAATCCAGTTCTAGACTTACCTCAGTTTTTGACCAAATTACTGCACTTGGCCTTTGTAAAGTAGTGTTGTAATCTGCAAGGGTGTAGGTTTTGTCTGAACAATCAATAAAATGAGTAAAATTAACACAATAGTCAGTAAAAATCAACAAAAATTAAGAAAATAATTAGCACAGTGTACAAAAATAAAGAAAATTATTAAGAAAATGAATAAAAATTATCAAAAATAATTAAGAAAATTAGTAAAAATAAACAGAAGACCCAAGAAAATGAACAAAAATGAAGAAAAACAATCAAAACAATGCACAGAAATGAACAAAATAATCAAGAAACTGAAGAAAATGAACAAACTAACCAGGAAAATGCACAAAAGTGAACTAAATAACCAGACAACTAGCAAAATGAGCAATATTGAACAAAATAATGAAAATAGTGAATGAAAATGAACAAGAACAAACAAGAAAAGGATAAAATAAACAAAACAGAAAACAAAAAGGAACAAAAAATATACCAAATATTAAAAAAACGAACAAAAATGAAGAAAATAAACAACAAAATTAGCTAAATCATCAACAAAAGGAATAAAAATGATCAAAATAATTAATAACAGGGGAAAAATAAACAGAATATGCAATAAAATGCAAAAAAAAACCTCTCATTTAGCACTAAATCAAAATGAACAAAACCTTCTAAAAATCTACACGAATGAACAAAATAATCAAAAAAAAAATGAAATTGACCAACAGTGAGATAATACTGTCATTACTGGCATGAAGCAGGATTTTTAGAGACAAAAGAGCTTCGTAATCACAATTTCCTAATAAAGAAAACGTACAACCTGTCACAATCCATCCCTTTGGCTCCCTCTAGTGGTCTGTCTGTTTGTGTGTGTGTGTGTGTGCGTGTGTATGTGTGTCTTTTTCCTGCAGGTGTGCTGATGACGTGGCAGAGGCTCACAGCTGCAACCCATCTCCTCATCAGTCTCAAGTGTGTTTCTACCCGGCCTTTCCAGTCAGCATCCACCAGTCCGACCGCTTAAACCGCGTGGTACGAAGCCCACATTGCGCCTGTTTCAGCCTTTACGTATATATATATATAACTTACCTGTTTTTCTTGTAAATAAACTCACTGTACACTGACTCAGCAGTGTTGTCCGTCTCCCCTCCATTGTGACACAACCTCCTCCATCAGTTTTGTTCCATGAGGTTTGTTTGTCCAGACGAGGCTTCATACACACTTAAAAATATTTAATTTTATGTCATTCGATCACGCAGCATCCCGCATCACTGCTGTTATACAGAATACTGGAAGTGCCAATTAAAAGCCATCCGGTTTGAGTGAAATGACGCGGTACACGTCACTGTCACTTTTTAATTTCATACTGAGTAATTCAACTGTGTTGATTAAGGACACATGTCTGATGTTCATGCAGGAAGAAAAATAAAACACAATGTACAAAACAAGTTCTTTTTGATTCATAAGTGACCTGCTGGAGCTAGAGCAGAGCTAGTGTGTGTGTGTACATGAGCAGACTGACAATTTGTGCATGTATTAAGTTATAGTTAAAGGTTTTATCATTATAATTACTATTAGTAGTAGTAGTGTCAAGCTACCAAATTCATTTATCAGAACATTTTAAAACCAAAAACATTAAAAATCTAAGAATGAAATAAAAAAAAATAAAAACTCCATGAAACAACAAAGATCAAAAAACAAACAAGACACTCGCTGTGTTGTCTAAGTGAATTTAAAATACTGAATGCCAACAACAGAGTTTCAATAGGAATTGTGAACCTAAATGAACAGATTGAAATTAAATTTGATATTTGGTCACTTTTGATCATTTTGCAAATGAGCTTATTCTGTTTCTGTTCATCTTTGCTCATTTTGTTTATCCTTTAATTAATTTTTTGTGATTTTTTTCATTTTTGTGGAATTTTCCGTTTATTTTTTTTTGGTGCTATTTTTTGTTCCACTTCTTGTTTTTGTTGATTTATTTGACTGTTTTATTCATTTTTTAAATTTCATTATTCATTATTTTAGTAATTTGTGTGGGTTTCAGTTCAGATTCTTTGTTATTCTATTGATGCTGTGGATTACTTTGCCCAGTGGTGTCTTAATCATGTTCATCATTTTGCTTATTTTTGCTCATTTTCTTCATTTTGGTCATTTATTTGATTGTTTAGTTACATTTGTGGATTTTATTTCAGTTTTTATTTTTTATTTTTTTCATTAGCTGGTCCATTTTTTCATCTTGTTAATTTTGATTTATTGGACGGAGCCGCAGGAGCCACTAAAGAGCCACCTGTGGCCCTGGAGCTGCAGGTGTCAGACCCCTGGTCCAGTCTGAGCAAATGCACGGCTCTACTTATTTTTGGTCACTAGATGTCACTCTGAGGTCTTATGTTGTTCTTTGTATGGCAGAAATTATTTGTGTGAAAATACAGTAGGTTTATCACATTTTTATAGCAATTAATATAAATCCATTAATTCTAATTATTTATAAGGTATCGATTAATTTAGGCTTTAATTCACATATATTTGTATTTGTTCACCTTTATACATACTCATCAACCCTCAGCCTCACTAATAATGGCAGATATGATCATTATATTTTTGAATCGCACATGATAGTACAAATACTACTTAACAACTTATTGTATGGTATGTTCATTTTTATGCACTCTAACATTATACAAAAAAAGTATAAATGTGAGTATAAAATGATCTTCATGATGAAAACCTCTGTGACCCAGGTGCTGTGAAGCCTATTGATTATTTTAATCCTTGTATTTGTGAGTCTGTGGTCCTCCGGCTCAGACTTCCACTGGGGGATTGCTAATGGGCCTGAACGCCTCCCACCCCAGCCCTCTCGCCCTGTCCAATTAATACAACACTGGAATCTGCAAAGAGGGAACACTGGGACTCTGCAGCAGGACACACTACTCATATTCTCCCCCATGTTTGAAATCTCCCAAACCTCTCACCTGCACTGAATCTGCTTTTTCAGAATAGCATTACCTCTCCCCTTTAATTAAAAATCAGTCTCCTTGTTTTATTCCAGAAAGGAGAGACCTCCCTTCGGCCTACGTTTCATTTTCACAGCATGGTGCTGCAGACAAGAGAAGCAGCAGAAATATGTCTCAAAGAAGAAAAGCTGTCTTCAAACACACATTTTAATCATTTGTTGCATCCGGACAAAACAAACCTGTAATTTGGATTCATTCATTTATTATGGAATTGCATCAGCCGCAGTAAGAAAAAATGTCTACCTGAGTTTAAAAATGCAAAATAAAAAACAATCCAGTACTTTTAACCTCTTAAACCAGGGATCAGCAACCTTTTCAATCCAAAGAACCATTTTTGGACAGAAAGTTTAAAAAAAATAAGTGTCTAGAGCCTCAACAAATATTCCAACCTTTCAAGTATCACATGATGTGATGTATTATTTTTCTGGCAACATGTTAGCACCTGTTTGGTTATTATTTTATTCTTTCTTGTTCATTTTCTTTGATATTGCATTAATTTTTCGATTTATAAGTAAAGTTTCATTCATTCATTCATCCATTTTGGTTATTAATTTGTTAAATTTGTTGATTACTTAATTTTTTTGTTCATTTACTTGATTTTTTTGTTTATTTTTTGCTCATCTTTGTTCATTTTGCAGGTTATTTGGTTGATTTCTTTGTTTATTTTTGATCCTTAATTAAATTATTTTATTCACTTTTAGGAATTTTGGTTCATTTCCTGGATCATTTTTGTGAATTATTTCACTTTCACTCATTATTTTTGTTTATTTTGTTCATTTTCTTGAATATTTTCTCAGGTTTCTCTTAATCTTGCCAGACTAACTTTTATTCATATTTTTATTAAAAAGTTTGCTTATTTGTTTTCATTTTCTTAGTTTTCTTTTATTTTTGATTATTTATTATACTTTTTCTTGTTCATTTGATTACTTTTTTCATTTTGTAGATTATTTGTATCTGTTTTTTCATTAGGTAGTTCATTTTTTTGTGGATTTAGTGCTTATTTTGTTTATTTTCATGTTATTTTCATGTGGACAAAACCACAGGAGCCACTGGAGGTGGCCTAAAGAGTCACATGTGGCCCTGGAGCCGCAGGTTGCAGACCCCTGTCTTAAACCCTAAAATGGCCAAACTTGGGGACTCTGGGCAGTGGGACCCTGGAGACCCACTGGGGACCCAGGGGGAGCTCTGCAACGAAAAGCATTAAACACTGTACTAATCATGTAAAAAATAGTCATATGACACATCAAATTAAACATGAGAAACTCTACTACAAGCACATATAAGCCATATTCACACACACCTAACACAAATCAAATATGAAAACTCTTTTAAAGAGGCTTAAGAAAGAGGTTAAAATGCACTTAGTCTTGTATTTGATTATCAACAGCACGAACACAAAGTATGTCATGTTTTTGTCTGGACAAATTGTTTTTGTTATAATTATCTTACAGATTTCCCACAGTGATCCTGAGTCCTTACAGTCCCTTCAGTGTCAGTAACAGAGGTGCGGAGTACTTGAGTACATTTACTCCTTAACATGTATTTGAGTATTTTTTATATTGTATTCCTAAGCGTTACAAAGAAAAGCAGCAAAATTACCCATTCTGCTGGCATGGGTCAACATTATTCAAATGTATTCTGATGTTGTTTGCATTTTCCATACCGTTCCAACTTTTTTCATTGAGCTTGGTGCAGCTTGTTGTCAAACAGACCTCCAGAAAAGTTAACCATAGTGGAACCATCAACTTGAAATGATCTCTAAAACCTTACTGTTTGATTAAACTATTCTGTCAGGCAATGAAACGTCACTGCATTTCACAGCTACAGCGCACACGTTGGTGTCACTGCTGCAGTAAAACATGGAAAATTCAAGATGCAATGTTTAGATGTGATAACATGAGCTCTTCTGATGTTCTTTTTTTTTTTTTTTTAGCTTGTTTCATTTTCACCTTGATAAAATGCAGGAAGGAAACCAGGTATCAACTTCTGCTGTTTTTCCATGTTTCTTTTGGATTAAACTATCTGTTCAATATACTATTATATTTTTATCAGTTAATCTTATGAAAATACAATATACTCTGTATCTATTATATGACTTTAAAGGTATCAGGCAGCCTATCTACTTTCTTTTCTGTTCTGCTTTGTTGTGTTTACGACTCAGACAGATAACAGTTCTTGGTTTAATGTATATGAACGACATAGGGTTTATTCAAACACTGAATAGGGGGATCCTACTGAACATTTTGAGCTTCAAACACTTCATGATCTGTGTTTTGGGGAATTTTTTAATGTATTAATGTAAAGAAATTACCAAAAATGGGCAAAATAAATAACAAAATGAGCAGAAATGAACAGAATCAGCAAATGGACAAAAATAAGCAAAGGTAAAAGATGGGCAGAAATTAACAAAATAAGACACAAAATGACAAAAAAATGAGCAAAATAATCAGGGAAATCTTCACAGATGGACAAAAAAAATGAAAAAATGAACAAAAATGAACAAATTAAGCAACAAAATGAGCAAGAATGAACAAAATGAGCAACAAAGTCAAATTAAATGAGCAAATAAAGTAACAAAATGAGCAAAAATGAGTAAAAATAGATACAAAATGAACAAATAATCAAGCAATTCTGCAACAATGAACAAATCAAGCAACAAAATGTGCTAAATAAGGCAGAAAACGAATACAAATGAACAAAAAAAACCAAAATATTTATTAAAATTAGCAGCAATCTAGACAGTGACTACAATAATAAGTTAGACAGAAAATAGTGTCAGTTTCAGTCTGATTGAATAACAGCACAGTACTCTTGGATTTTCTTTTTATTCTGTTTTGTGGGCTTCAAGGGCAGAGAAAAATCTAAGCGATTTCATAGATAACAAATACACACAACTCAGCTGGCAAAGTACAGTGACAACAATGAATCCTTCTGGTGAACAAAAGGACCAGAGCCAGAAAATACACACAGTAAGATGCAAAAAAATTCCCCCGAGGAATGTATGTGTACAATATACTGTCCAGCTTGGAGGTGTAACTTCAATCACAGCACAAAAATGACAAGTTCATTTAGATAGTTCACACTCAAATCATCATGCTTTCACTCTTATTTCACATTTCAGGACCATGAAGCCTCTGACGAACATTTTAACAAGTTTATATCTGGGCTGATATGAAGCTTTCACACTTAAAACTACAACAGATGAATCCACATTGAAACTGTATGGCAATTTTTAAATATAGTAATCATTTACATAGACATAGTCACAATTTCCCTGGATGCAAATTTAGATTAACAAAGACATGCTTGTGTTTGAACCTATTTCTATTTGTCTTTATTTACATTTGGTGCACACACAGATTCTAAGTCAGAGTCCTCAGTTACAGCATACCCTACCAGTCTAAAGTGTTCACACCTTCTCCATTAGTGGTTTTGCTTTATTTATATTATTATCAATGCTGTGCATTACTACTAAAGACATCTAAATTGTGAATGAACATGTATAGAATTATGTATTAAACTAAACTGTTAAAAAGCCCATAACGTGTTTCATATTTTAGATTGACCAAAGTAAACACATTTAGGTTTGGTGACAGATTTCCACATTCATGGTATTCTCTCAGCAGATTGACGAGGTGGTCACCTGGAACAGTTTTCAGTCCACAGTGCCTTGTCAACAGTACATTTCTGCAATTTCCTTCTTAACGTGCTTTAAACAATCAGTTGTCTAGTGCAGTCAGTATCCCTATTAGTGCTACTATAACTGCTGTACAAATCTATATTATGGGGCAGCGGCAGTTCAGGAGGTAGTGTGGGTCATGCAATCAGAGCGTTGGTGGTTCAACTCCCACTCCATCCCAGTCAGTCTGCCATTGTGTTCTTGGATTAATGTGTATGGATGCTTGAGGCTGCTGGAGCGGGTTAGCAGCCACATTTCCTTCAATCTGACCCAGTGTGTAACTGTAGAGTGACTGAATAATGTATTCAGTGTAAAGCACTTTGGATTTCTTGAAAAGTGCTATGTAAACCAAATCTATAATAATAATAATAATAGTTATTATTATTATTATTATTATTAGAAGCCCTCAGTTAATTAAGAGAATAGATAGTCCATCATTACTTGAAGAAATGAAGGTCAGTCAGTCTGAAAATCTTAAGAATTCTGAATGTGTCTCCAAGTGCAGTCGCCAAAACAGTCAAACATTATCTGAGGTGCTATAATTCAACAGTTTCAGATGTTGCTAATTCTAATAAACTTATCCTCTTCAGCAGAAGTAGATTCTGGTCTTTGTTTCCTGGATGGTTATTTTGAGAGACAGTTTTCAATTTTTCAGACTGACTAACCTTCAGTAATGATGGTCTTTTGTTGTCATAACATGGATTTGTACAGTAGTTGCTGTCCGCGTTGACAAAGCAACATGCAGGGTAACTACCCTGTATGTGTGTGTATGGATAACTTGAGAATGCCTGGATGGATGTCTCAAGCTGGTTATCTTTTTGTGACGATAACTCAAAGATTACGACCAAGGTCAATGAAAATGTACTCATGTTCCCACCAAATATGGCGGGAATATCACTTAGGTGAACACCTGCAGGTGATTCACTTCAGATCTGGATCATTCATGGTCAAGGTCACCCAAGGTATCTTGGAAAACACATTTTCCATCATAACTTGACAACCATCCATGCTACAGAAGTAATTGTGGTCTTAAAATAGCAAGATATTATGAAATCATCATACAACTTCATATCCACAATACATTTTGATCATATCCCTGAAACCAGTGTTGCTCTAGAAGTAATCTTAGCTGCAAAATATTGAGAGTTGGAATGTATAATAATAATGGTTACTGTCTCTCTCTGTGCACACGTGCAGACTATAAATCAACCCTCCAATGCTTTTTTTCTTGTTGTAGTACTACTAATATGGTGATAGACTATGTACCTTTTGTCTGCACAAGACAACTGATGGTGTAACACACAATAAGAAGGCAAGAAATGACAACCCACACCTGTGATATGTAAACCATTACAGTTAAATTCTATTTGTATAGCGCCAATCATAATCACTGATTATCTCTAGGTGCTTCACAATTTGAGGCGGAGACCTCATGACTATACAGACAGAGAATCATTTGCATTCACAATTATGGACAATTTAGAGTAACCAATTAACCTAGTACATGTTTTTGGTTGTGGGCGGAAGCTGGGGAGAACATGCAAGCTCCACAAAGAAAGACCCCACCACCTGGTGCTGGGATTGAACCCAGGACCTTCTAGCTGTGAGGCATGAGTGCTACCCACTGCACCACCGTGTCGCCCAGGTGACTACTTTTTGAATCCTGAGAGGATGCTAAGCTGTCATTAAAGCTGAATGTGTATACTTTAAACAATCTAAGGTATAAATCATGTTCTGGGTTATTTAACACTTTATTGTTCACTACATAATTCCATATGTGTTCTTTCACAGTGTGGATGTTTTCAGTATAATGTGCACTGTTGAAAATAATAAAAAATAGAGAAAATACAGTGAAGGAGAAAGTGTCTAAACATTTGACCAGTAGTGTATCTATGATTTATAATATTTGCATGTCTGTGTTTGGGTAAGTTTTAATAACAAATTGCACTAACATGGCTGTTTGTAACAGATGAAACCTGTTCACAAACTGCAGCTCAGATTCAAAAAGGGAAACTTCCTCATGCATGTAAAACAAAAAAAATGGAACAGGACACGTAAGGCACAGAAAACCTGCAGGATATGTGAGCAATATGGCATTTAGAAGACGTCAAAAACATCTCCACACCGTACAGATCACTGTGCTGACATACAGAGGCAAAGTGCAGTGACTCCACATTCGGTCAAATTTGAGTTAATACTGGAACCAGACCTTGTGACATTTGATTTATTTTGTGGCAAAGTGTCTTCACTATATCGCGTTCCATTACAGAGAAAATGAGGTAGCAACTAGAAAATCAAGTCTTGATTAAATTAAAGCAAAAAAGAAAACAAACAGCAGTAAGTTAGTGGGTTACTACAGTTTGGATTTGTTTCTGTGGTGTTTTGGCTGAAAACGAACAAACCGATGGATAAAATAAATGGGAAAAAAACAAAATGCATAACATTAGAAGCAAAATGAACAAAATCATCAAGAAAGTGAACAAAATTAGATGTAAGGTAAACCAAAATGAAACATTAAAATGTGAAGTATACAGTATGAAGGAAAATGAACAGAAGGAAAAGCAAAATTAATACTTTATCAAGAAAAAGAAGAAAAATGCAGAATGATGGAAATTATTAAAAACTTAAAAACTTTCATTATTAAAACAATCATGAATGATGAATAATGATGGAAAAATGGAACAAAATGCTGAGAAACCATAAAAAATGAACAGTATAAAAAGCAAAATGTACAAAATAACAAAGGAAATGGAGTAAAATGAACAAAATCAAAAGCATAATTAATGAAGTAAGAAGCAGAATGAAGAAAAATGAACAATTAGAAAATGTTTTTTTCATTTCCCTGATTATTTCATTCATGTTGTTCATTTTTGGTATAAACACTCACTGCTGTTGAACTTGTTTTTTGCCTCCATTTGGCTGGTACTACAAATTTGATGACTTATTTTCTCTATAATAGAACATGATGGAATCGAGAAACTTTGCCACAAATAAATCAAATGTCATCGGGGCTAATTCTGTTCTGAACTCACTGTTGACCAGAAGCGGCGTTACTGCTCTTTGACTTTGCAGGGCCGTCTGGTCTGGTTATCCGGTCTGGGACTCAGGTGAAGCTGCAGAGAAAAAGCCTCAGGTCATTATCGGGGACATGCTCAGGGACGGCCTCAAAGCTAAACCTCAGTATTGATAGTGGGCTGTTACACCCCTTTCTTAACAGGGATCAGACACAGTGTGGGTCAACCAACAGTGTCTCATTGGGCGTCCAGCACAGCCACCTCCAATTGAACCTACAGGTGAACACATATCAGCTTATACGCTCACATACAGCACATCGGATTATGTTATGTTGTCTGCATTATCAGCTGCGATCAATATATTCATGACTTCTTCTGGTTTGGTGTCTACGGCCGTATTGAAAATCCATCTCACAGTGAAGACGAGAGGCTGCAGCCAAGCACACACACACACACACCCCCACACCCCCCCCCACACACACACACACGCACACA
>JAQQAE010001622.1:0-24756 GCA_029823295.1 Pseudamia nigra
TTCATCCGTTAAACGTGATCTTGATGTTTTTCAGATGTGAGAATGACTGCTCACATGGATATTTTGATGCAAATGTAACATGGCGTGTGTTGAAGTGTCGCTTTATATTTGACCATTTCATCGATGAAATTTTATCATTGCATATTAGACACAACGCAAAACCTGCTGTGTCCACAAAGGCGAATTCCTCTGTCCATTCATGCTGAAATGTACGATTCTCCTCATCTTTTTTTCTTTACACCATCTTTATTGTCAAAAGGGTTTGCTCTGAATAAATTAGCTGGCTGACTGTTTTATTGAAAGGAGGGAAAGTTACTTCTTGACCTCATGATGACTCATGTAGGCATTAAACACTGAACGTGTCGGCGCCAACACATTTGTGCGTCACCTACCCGGGGAGGTGAGCCGGTGAACGGGCTCTCACTGATGCGTGGGCTGTGATGTGTGGGCCACTATTGGTGGTTTCTTGTTTATCCAGCTTCGTAGGTTGATTGTTCAAATTAAATTTGTTGTTTCTGGATGCCATCGTGTTATTTATTTTTTTTTGTAGGAAAGCGTTTGTTTTTTTTTTTTGTTTCTCAAACAAATGTTTGGGCCTGAAAACAGGTTTTGATCCCTAGTTCTATAATACTGTACTTATTTGTTATTTAAAATCTACAAAGGTTTGAATTTTGAAAGTGCTTAAATAAGAGAGAAATGTGAGAAAATGTTAATGCCTGTGTGAGAATAGTGTATAAAGTCTGTGGTGAGGGGTTTTACAGCCTTAACAAATACGGTTTTGCGCCAGTTAATGAATTAAATCCGTTCCGGCATTGCGTTCGTTGTGCGAATCATGCATTAGCCGGAGCAAGTTTTTCCATAGGAATCTACTTCACGGATTTCGCCTATCGCGGGTTATTTTTAGAACGTAACCCCCATGATAACCGAGGGACCACTGTAGAACAGTGTCAGCAATTTAAGCAGTTATATGAGATAACATTTCTACAAGCAAAGACTAATAACTCTAGCACTTTTTCAATGTTTTTACTGAAAATGAATTAAGAAAATAGTAAATCATATTAAAAAAATATCAAGAAAATGAAGAGAAATTGCAAAGATGCAAATGAAGAAAATTGTCTTGAAAACAATAAAAAAGTATAATCAAGTATATAAAGCAAATTAGAATCAAATGTGACAAAAATAAGGATTAAAGTAGAATAAAATGGAAATTATATTGCACCAAATCACAGAAAATGTATTAAGAAAGTTAAACAAAAAAGAAGAAAATAGTCTAGACTCTAGAGTGTGAACAGAAACTTTAAGGGATTTTTCCTCAGGTTAATTTTTTTGATAGTCACTGCACTTTGCCTTTTGTTGCACAGGTCTGAGTACAGTGATTTTATTGCTCTTTGTTGGATCTGCAGTAACTGCCATTGCAATATGTTAACATAAACATGTATATTGGTTATTCCAGTGCTGTTTTTTTTTTTGTTTCTTTTTAGCTGAATATCAGAATTTAAAGTGCTCATAATGACATATGATGCTTACTGAAAGATACACGAAAACTTGGAGTAGTGAGACTTTTAATGCAACAATGTCTTGTACTTTTCTTCAGATTTTTGCATCTGTGTCGGAGCAGTATGAATTTATCTCTCATTGGTACTTGTGGTTTCTTAATTTTTGTGTCTGTCTGGCAGGATTTTGTCATGTTTTGTTTGTTTTGGTTCTTTTGGATATTGTTTTGTATGCAAGCACAGATATGCAGATGTGATTTCAACAACTAGACAGTGAAATTTTTGATCTATTTTCAGGACAAACACCATGATGCTGCTCATGAAATCATCGAAACCATTAGGTAAATTCCCTTTTCTTCCTCTGACTCAACACTTTCTCTCCCTTTCTCATTCATGCAGTGACTGTCAGGAGTGTGACTTTGTAAAAAATGTGATTATATATGCACTGTGTAGGTGGGTATGTGAGGAGATACCAGACCTCAAACTGGCAATGGAAAACTATGTTCTCATTGACTACGACACCAAGAGGTAAGTCCAGGGTTACATAAAAATAACAGATGCAATGTCAAAATCAGATTATCATAGAATGCAATCAACCATAGATATAGTTTGCAGAAGTACAGCTTTTATTTTGTACAAAATGATGTTAGTAATTACATACTATTGTGTAATAGCTTTGAAAGTATGCAGAGACTCTGTGACAAATACAACAGGGCCATCGACAGCATCCATCAGCTGGTAAGTCAATCAATGTACCAATAATTCTTTATTTCAGTTCATAGTTATTGAATAGTGTCTTCTAATCTAGTTCTCCTGTTTGTTTGAGTAAGTATTCAATCCCATTTTACAGTGGAAAGGTACCACTCAGCCAATGAAGCTGAATAAGCGCCCTTCCAATGGCCTGCTGAGACACATCCTGCAGCAGGTCTACAACCACTCAGTGACTGACCCAGAGAAGCTGAATAACTATGAGCCCTTTTCGCCTGAGGTGTATGGAGAAACCTCGTTTGACTTGGTGGCCCAGATCATTGACGAAATGGAAATGATGGAAGAAGACACCTTTGTGGATCTTGGCAGTGGTTAGAGCGCTATAGCTTTGGAGTTTTTCAAAAACACAACACACTGACACTCCTGCCATATGAAGTCTACTGCTAAGTATAAAAAAACTATAAATCGCTGCAATTAAGATGTATCTTAAGATCTACTAAAGTGTTACTTTACTGCCTGATGCTGAGAGAGAAAGGTGATGAGGCTGAGAGGAGAGGCGTGAATGTGTATGACAGAAGTAGTTCAGGGACATTGCATAACAGAAAATTAGGGCAGGGCAGCATTAACATGAATTTTCACGGAACTTTCACAGTGTACAGTAATCCATTTGAGTCTGATTCAGGCATTAAGGTGAAGTGGATCAGCATAATTTTAAAACAGCTGATTCAGATTTTTTGTCTGTATTTTCACCAGCACTAATGGAACTGAGTGATAGTTTACAACTCAAATACATGTTTCAGTGTCTTGTATCACTTTAAATGTTTTCATAATAAGTTGATAGCGCAGTGCTTTTAATCTAATATGAAACAATTGATTTGAATTAGAATTAAATGATAAGAATTGTGTTAGCCAAAGAAAATAAGACTTAAACAATTTTCAGTCTGTATTAAAATGACTGGATTAATAATCAATATGGTTTTGACTCATTCTTGCTTCCAGGAGTTGGCCAAGTAGTGCTGCAGGTTGCAGCAGCAACAAATTGTAAACACTACTATGGTGTGGAAAAAGCAGACATTCCAGCTACCTATGCAGAGGTAACTACATAAATCTCTTCATTAGTACATGAGCAATCCAGAAAGGAATCTAGGGCTTCTTCAGACCAATTCTATATGAAATATGCACGTTTTAACCTGTAACCTATAAATCCCAGTGTGTTCTATGACTCTGAATGAGTCACATCTCCACGGTGAGAAGCTTGCTTTTTTGTCCAATATAAAAATCCCTTCATTAACATCAACGAGACATGGATTTCTTGTTATAGTTTCTGTAACGGGTGACCTGAGCCCTGTAGCTACTGGTGTCTTTAACCCCTTGCTTTGTCTTTTGAATGTTTTGCTGAAATCAATTAATAGAATGCTAATATGCAGTTCTTTGTTTCAGACCATGGATAAAGAGTTCAAAAAATGGATGAAATGGTATGGAAAGAAACATGGAGAGTACACAGTAAGTTCACTTATATTTTTGTCTCTGTTATTAGATCCAAAGAGTTTTACATCAGTTTGTATTTACACATTTATTCAACATTTAAATTGAAGTTCAGAAGGTAATAATATATTTCTCACTGTGTTTTTTAGCTAGAGAGAGGTGACTTTCTGTCAGAAGAGTGGAAAGATAGGATCGCCAACACAAGGTGAAGTACACCAATCTGTCACGGTCATAGCAGCGCTCATTAACCACAACATCTCTGCTCAGTTTGTAGCCCGAGTGACCATTGGATATAATTTTTCTGTTTGTCCATGCTTCCTCTCTGTTGTCAATTATCAAAAATGCCTTGTACAAAATTCTGATAATAATAAACATTAGATTCTTGTATTGTATGTGTTTACTGCCCTGACCCCGGGATCTAAAATGTTCCCTTTTTGTGTCTGTCTACAGTATTATTTTTGTGAATAACTTTGCCTTTGGTCCAGAAGTAGATCACCAACTGAAGGAGCGCTTTGCTAACATGAAGGAAGGTTGGTATGAGTTTGCTAATCATTGGACTGTACAGCTATTTTTGCATTAGAACAGTCCTCCAGTACTCTCAGATCAGCTACCATACATCCTTTCTAATGGAAAAAAAGCGGAACATTTCCTTTGTGCCCCAAATGTTTTCTTGCCAAGTGGTCATCAACAAAACCTTGTATCAATATGGACAGATCACATCATAAGGCTTTTTTAAATAACCAAATTGAGTTATCATTAATTGGGGAACTATGATATTGACATTGAATTTCATAAATCTCCACTGTAAATTAATTGAATGCCGGGAAGAAAGTTGTAAACAGTTATATTTAACTTTTCCAAAACTTGTCAGGATTTTTATTTGTTTTGACTCACAGGAAAAATCAGCTATTTTCACTGGTGATTAAAACAAGCTTGGCACTCAATATTCAGTTATAGTGTAAAGTCTCGACACAGCTTCTTGACTACACTGTCGTGTTTTGGGATGGAAATTTGAAGCATGACCGTATGAACCGTGGACTGGAGTTTTGTTCAGATTGTTTCCTTTAGGGACTAAGAAATTGTAGCTGAATGTTTCTTCTGAACTGCATTTTGGCATGAACTGGAAATGGTTTTTCAAATTTTGTTTTTTTTCTAGGTGGGAAAATTGTATCCTCCAAACCTTTTGCACCTTTAAATTTTAGAATAAATAGTCGAAACTTGAGTGGTAAGTTCCAGACTAAGTGGAGAAGCTATTCTATGACACCATTTCTGTGATCTTTATCTGTCCTATGTAGCTTTTAAGGTGTAGTGTCATGATTTTTTTGGGGGATTTATTTGTGTCTTTCAGATATTGGCACAATAATGCGTGTGGTGGAACTTTCTCCACTGAGGGGCTCTGTGTCCTGGACTGGAAAACCAGTTTCCTACTACCTGCATACCATAGACCGCACCATAGTAAGTACTGACGCCGTGGTGCTGTAAACCGTGGGGGTCTACCAAAAATTAAATTACTGAAAATTATTGACCAGAACTCAGGAGATGAGCTGATAATAACAGCTGATGTGGTTTTAATGAGGCCCAAACGAGCTAAAGTGAGACCACAGAGGGTTGTACCAGGTCACCCTACGTTAGGTAACACAGATATGTGGATCCCTCTGGTATTCATTAAAGAAATCCCTGCTTACTGGTGGGATCACTGGTGTCACAGCTGACACTTTGCCTAAAAGTGCTATCAACCCATTGAGGCTGCACACTCCTGTAGTACCCTGATCAGCTATTTGATGTTTTTCAGAATGCACTTCGTTAAAACAGTGTAAACTAATAAAAGCAGGTAAACTTCAAACACGGGGTCTAGACCAATTATCCTTCCTTTTTGCAGTGTGTGTGCTCAGGATGCACTTTGATCCAACAGTAAACACTGTAGACAGTGGCCAGCTGACCTTAGGCTTTTTTGTTATTGATCAGCAATTTGTGTTCCTGTTACACACACATAAGAAAGAATAACCCGATGGTCAGTTGAACTTAGTTGCATCACAGTTTGAGAGAAATGAAAAACAAACCAAACAGTGTTTATCTTTGTCTAATATTGTTTTTTTGTTGTTTTTCAGCTTGAAAACTATTTTGCTAGTCTCAAAAATCCTAAACTCAGGGTAAGTAATGTTTTCCCAGTGTTGTGACAGTGTCACTGCACTTAGAATGATATGAAAATAAAAAAATTTTAATTACTTTGCTTACTAGGAGGAGCAAGAGGCAGCTAGGCGTCGTCAGCAGAAGGATACAAAGGACAGTAAAAGCAATAGTACTACACCGACTAAACCTAAGGAACAACCCAAGGTAGGATGTCTTCCACTGCCTTTCACTAAATTGTCATATTTATTATTAATAATATTCTCTTTTGTCATATGGAATAAAATCTTTTTAATTTTGTGTGCGTTTGTGCTCTTTCTCATTACAGCAGGACTCCTGTGGAGAGGAGGAGCGCCCCAGCTTAGTGACGGTTGTAAAGCCCACTCCCAAACCCAGAAGGACCAGATTGTTGGCAAAAGGGCGGAAGTTGAACAACAAGAAGCGTGGTCGACCCAAGAAAGCAGCCGTGAACGCAGCAGAGAAGAAAAACAAGAAGAATCAGAGTGCATTGGATTTGTTACACGCCAAGACTGTTTCTGCAGCACCCACTCAGGGTCAGAACAAGTGCACAGAGAAAATAATACATCATTTTCACCACAGAAGATAAATAATGATCACTGTATATCTTTGCTTGTTCGTTTTATTGTGTTTACAGATGCATACCGGCAACCTCAAAGTCCCTTCTACCAGCTACCTCCCAAGGTCCAGCACTATCCCTCAAGTCAACTGCTGCTGAGCCCGACTCCTCCTGGTCTGCAACAGCTGCTTGGTAAGCAGACATTGTTTTTAGTCTTGTGCATTATGGCAGGCCTCTTTTTAAATAGGTCATTGAAAAGTTATAGTAGCTGCCTAGATACATGTACCCTACCAGTCAAAAGATTGGGCACACCTCTTTCAGTGGTTTTTCTTTATTTTATCGAGTCATCCAAACTCAAAGAACATGTGTGGAACTGTGTAGTAAACAAAAACGTGAATAATATGGAATTGTATAATACCGTAGTTG
Source organism: Pseudamia nigra (assembly GCA_029823295.1). Classification (NCBI taxonomy): domain Eukaryota; kingdom Metazoa; phylum Chordata; class Actinopteri; order Kurtiformes; family Apogonidae; genus Pseudamia; species Pseudamia nigra. The sequence continues at coordinate 6,817 of JAQQAE010001622.1, forward strand.
TAGTAGCACATATAGGGCTATTGACTCTGTACCCACTCTTCCTCAATTTGGGATTTGAAAAGCATTCTGGATGACGACCTTGTAAAACTGATAGAATAGAACCAATAGAATAGAATACCTTTATTGTCATTATAAACATGTAAAAATGTAAAGCTGTCATCAAAGCTAAATGTGGCTACTTTGGATATATCTAAAATATAAAACATGTTCTAGTTGTTTAGCACTTTTTGGTTCACAACATAATTCCATTTGTTCTTTCAGTTTGGATGTCTTTTGTATTAATATACAATGGTAAAAATACTAAAAAATAAAGAAAGTGTACTTAAGGAGAAGGAGTCATGGTAGTGTACAAGTAAATTGATTGTAATTCCAGGAGAATGTAAATCTCTAAATGCTTGTGGTACAACAAAATGTACAACAAAACTGACTTGCTAGTGCTCTCGCATTTGAACGAACTGGTCCCAGGGGTTTTGTTCAATCAACTTAATATTTGGCAGAGCCAAACTAGATAAGGTGATGACCCAACAGTGTTCAAGCCATGAGTGTTCATAAAACTATACATTCAGGGCGGCGCCACGGATTTTGAGGCCTTGCCATGAAAAAACAAATGGCTATAACTCAGCAGTTCTTTATACAGTCTGCACCAAACTTGACAGTTAGGATAAGAGTCCCTCCCTAAACTCAACCATATAACAAGAATGTATTTCACATGTAGTGCTACGTGTAAATGAATAAAATGCTGTATCTCAGCTCCAGATGATCAGATCTCATTCAAAATTCACATGTGTCATGAGAGTCTATGTCTGAACACATGTACAACATTTAATATAAATCACAGCACCACCTGCTGGGAACAGGAAGTCAGCTTCACAGCACCAACCTCATTTGATTGACAGGAAATTTGTGGGTGACCTATGGCAGTGTGACATACACTTAGGGGATGTCCTCTAGCGCCACCTAGTGGAAGGCAGAAGCACTGGTTTCCTCGGCCACGCCAGACGCGTCCACACACCTGTGGTGGAGAGACCTCACAGATGCATTTCAAACAATTTCATATTATAAAACCCAGTAAGCAAGTACTACATGACTTAAGGCACAAACCTCTATCTGCCAGAGTGGTAAATACACTAAAATGTTGACAAATAGAAAATAAACCCAAATGAGGCACTTTACAGGTGTGACATGTATTTATTTCCTCTGCGATAGTCCCTTAGATTTTGTCACACTGAGTAAAAATACTTAGCATTGTTATGAACATTAATATTATCCTTATCCTGTGTGAAAGTGTTTTCTCATCAAGGCCTAAACAGAGTAAATGCTGTCTAAAGTTGACCATGTCAGTCTGTCAAGTGTTTGAGCTCCATTTTTCCAACAACCAAGACTTAACTTCTCTTCTGTTTTCGTCTTTCCTACTCCTTCTGCTTCTCCATATCACATTTTTTTCACAGATAACATCAAAGTTCAGTATTTGCAGTTCATGACCTACATGAAGACTCCTCAGTACCGCTCTAACCTACAGCAGCTTCTAGAGCAGGAGAAGGTGATTATTAGAACACCTTTTAATGATTTCGTAAAGAGTGTGACTTCTGCCATCACAATGTCAACACATTTCCTTTTTGTCACCCTCTTTTCTGTATTTGTGTTTGTCTTTGGGTCTCTAGCAAAAACACCGGGATCTGTCTGGGCAGGCGGAGCAGCTACACTCAATTTGTCAGTCTCACAAGGACAGGATAAAGGGTCTCTTTCAGACCAAACTAGATGAGGTGAGAAGTATCACATCATAAGTGAAAAGGAAGGGTTAACAATGTTGTTTTTAAATATGGTGTGTTAATATTGGCAGATATGCATCACTTGTTGTACATCTGTTATTATAATATTGTTCTGTATACGTGCCTCTAGTTAATACATAACACTCAATGTGTCTTTGTGTGGGCCAGCTGGGAGTGAAAGCCCTGACAGTGGAGGACCTGTTGCAAGCCCAAACTGAGATATCAGCCCACAATCATCAACTGAAAGAGCAAACTAAGCAGCTTGAGAGAGACATGGCTTTGCTGAGAGATCACAGTTTGCTACTGGTAAGTCATAAGATCTGCTACTTTGTTTTTGTCACTTTTAATCGGTTTTTACTGCATCATCCCCAGTGGTTTACTACACCTGTTAGTATTACTGCTTCTTTGCATCTGTTTAATGGTGGTTCAGGTCCAAGCTAATGTATCTGTTTTGCTTTCTAGCTGAAGTCTCGTTGTGAGGAGCTGAAGTTAGATTGGGGTTCTTTGTGTCTGGAGAGTCTGCTAAAGGAGAAACAGGCTCTGCGTAGACAGATCTCTGAAAAACAAAGGCACTGCTTGGAGTTACAGGTAACCAGGTCCACCTCTTCAAATTCTTGTCTAATTCCAAATGTTTTTGACCTTTTCTCTACCATCCCTGTCTCTTTACATAGATCATTAAAAACCTGTATAAAAACAAAATGCTTCCACAACAGCTATTCCCTAGAAAGGGTAAATAAACAAGTAAATATTTTTGTAGTGTTAATGGCTCCCCCTGGTGTCTGTTTGCAGATCAGCATTGTGGAGCTGGAGAAGAGTCAAAGGCAGCAGGAGCTGCTTCAGCTGAAATCCTACAGTCCCTGTGAGGGCTCCCCATATAGAAAGAGCTTGGAATCGCGCTCTTCCACAGACATGGACTCCTCCAAGCTGGGGTTGTCGTCTGTCACAGCTCATAATGGTGTCAGCCCAGAGCTGACTATGAATGGCACCAGTCCTCCTTGTTTTGATCGTACTAACACAAAGAGTGAGCTTCTTTCCCGCTACCTCCCCATCTCCCCAGACCATGAGATCATGCCTGCCACCCCAGATACTCGGCAGAGACAGCACAGTTCCTCCCATGCTCTTCCTGACTACACACGCTTCTCCCCTGCTAAAATTGCCTTGCGGAGGCACCTTAACCAGGATTCGACTGCCTCTGCTCACTTACGAGGCTCTGGGATGACACACAGGTCTGTGGGCACTGATGGCTTCCAGTATCTTTTAATTGCCTTGTTTAAGTTGAGGTTTTACATAAAGGGAATGGAAAACAGATGTTAAAAAGGTTATTTTGCCTGTGTTCTTTTTAGGGGAGAACTAGGTGGTATTAACTCGCCACTTGGAGCCAAACAGAGCTGCCCCTCTCCTAATGCAGCTGAAGCTCAGAGTAACACTCCTAAGAGCTCTGAGAGGGTAACTATATGTGTTCTATAATCTGTTTCGTCTGCCTAAAAGCACATCATTACCTGCCTTTCTTAAATTGTGGTACTGTTAACACAGCCCATTCCCGTTCACTTTGTCACATAGGGTTGTAAGGAGAAGAGTCCGTCTTTTCAGGGTGACAACAGCATCACAAGCCTTCCGATTAGTATCCCTCTGAGTACAGTCCATCCAAGCAAACTACCAGTCAGTATCCCACTGGCCAGCGTGGTGCTACCTAGTCGTGCTGAGAGACTGGTGAGAGCAATAAGTCCTGTAACTTAAACACGACACTAGTCAAGATTTCCCTTCAAGTGTAAACTGAATTTTTATGTATAGTCAAATTTATTTATGTAGCGCCTTTAATGTGACAAGTATAAACTTTGTGTGATTCAAAATAAAAGTAAAAATGCATTTGAGATCAGATGAATGTGTAACATGAAAAAAAGGAGTAATTTAAGAAACACATACATTATAAATTGCATTAAAGTTATGTTGAAACAAATCCTGGTACCTTTTTGTAATTTTGGTTGATTTACTGAATTTTTTTTGATATGTTGAATATTAAATGTTAATTTTGTCACGTTAATTTTTTGCTTTTGGAATTTTTGAATCATATTTGTTTTTTTTATTTCAGAGAAGTACACCCAGTCCTGTTTCTCAGGCAGGTCAGATAAATGGTAAGGATTACCACTCCATGTATAATTCCCATAATTGGTCAGCATTTGCATCACTAGTGTATGATAAATTGAACACAGGCCTTTTTTGGCTCTAATATTGTATGTTTAATGATAATTGTTTCTGTATCTCTTTAGGATATTCATCCAGCTCAGGACTGATGAATGGAGGCCCCCACCCTGATGACCACAATGGTGCTTCTTTATCCCCCCCTCCACACTCCAACACTCCTCTGACAGGACCAATGGGCCGAGGAGGTTCCATCCAGAGTCCACCACTCAGCACTGGAGGAGTTCTCCAGTATGCAGATGGACCACCGAGGATTCTTCCAGAAGATGGACAGGACACTCGAGGAGGCGAGTCAGACACAGAGCCCCAGGACAGTGAAATGCGAAGGAGAATCTTCTTCTCTTCTTCTTCCTCATCTTCCTCATCTTCAGGCAGCGGAGGCAGTGCAGCTGGTGGATCACGCCTCCATCATCACACTGGCAACTCAGCCAAGCAGGGATTCCATAGTAACCATGGAAACCACCACCACCAGTCCCCTGGCACACAGCACACTCACACACCCACGCACATGTCATCATCACACTCCTCTCACAGCCTTGGTTCTCAGGAGGGACGCAAGCGAGGAAGAAGGAAACGCAGCTCTGCGGGAGCTGTCACAGCCAGTGGATCCCCAAAGAGGAGGTCATTCCCTGGGCTCAGCTCCAGCAACCACTCCTCAGGATCACCACTTAACATTAACTCCATGGTGAGCCAAATAACTAAGAAAGCAAAGCAGTGTACTAACTGGAGTTCTGCATAGATAAGTCTGATGAGATTAGTCTTCTTCACACAGGTATCAGCTGCTTGTAAATTGGATGCTTTTTGTCCCGACAGGTGAATAACATCAACCAGCCTTTGGAGATCTCTGCCATCTCTTCCCCAGAGCAGTCGAGTCGGAGTCCTAGTGGGCCTGACCTGGACCAGCCTCCTATCCTAAAGAGAGAGCGACCCCTTGAGCTTAATGGCACAGGTCGTTACTCTTCAGCCCCCAGTTCTGATGATGAAGACTCTGGTTATCCTGCTGACAGTTCCAGTTCTCGGTAATTTAAACCATCAAGGGTTGAGAGAGATAGTTTACCAGAATCCTTGATGATTAATAATTGCTTGTGGTCCTGAAAGAACATGAACATGTCCAGTAAAAACTCCTCTATTCTGGGATGCTTTTGTTATACCTGTTATTGTTTTTCTCTAGAATTGAAAGAAAAATTGCCACTATATCACTGGAGAGCAGAGATGGACCCAGTAGACTTGTGGGTAGTGAAAGAGGTAGGACAATAGAGTCACAGATGAAGTTACAGTTAGAACTTCATCTTGTACTTCTGCTTCTTAGCTGTATTTTCTTGCTTCCTCCCAACAGGCAGAAAGTCTGGTAGCAGCAGTGGGAACAGCACAGGCAGTGAAGCCTCTTCTTCATCCTCCTTGTCCTCTAACAGCAAGTGGAAATCAACATTTTCACCCATTTCTGACCCCAAGCAACCCAGCACTGACCTGAGGCAGGGAGGTTCTCCATTTGGCCTTGGGGGCTCAAGCCGAGGCACTGATTCTGACTCTGACCATAAACAACATCAGCAGGTGAGGAAAGGGAGTGATGGAGAACCATCCAGCTATATGACTCCCAACCCTTTTCTCAGTCAGGAGACGGGGATCCGAGGTGGAGGCAGTAGTGGGGCCCAAGGATCTGGTGGGTCAGAGCAACACCAGATGAAGCAGAAGGCCCCACGAGACTGGGATATGAAGACCAACAGTAGCCTGGCCAGCCAGAACCTCTTCATTTCAGCTGCTGCTAGCAGTGGTGGAGGCATACTGAGTGGAAAAGTTGGAGGCAGTCCTGTAGCAGTGTCATCAGCCACAGGATCATCTGTGGGACAGTACTTGGGGTCTCAGTTCCCTCTTGGGGGGACCTCAGTCTTGCAGTCTTTGTTTGGTGCCCAAACAGGTGGAGCCACGGTGACTGGGTCTACACGACTCGTCAATGGACACTCTGCCCTGGGAAGCTTCTCCAGTGCTGGGCTGGCAGGGGGAGCAGCTGGAGGTGAGCATCACTGGTGGCAAACCCATCCTCATTTTGTTTTTAATGCAAAGTTACATGTCAGGCTCAGGATTGTTGAAGGGTTAGAATGAGGTCTTACTGGTATCTTGGGGTCATTTTTAAAAAGTGCAGTATGAGTCTGAGGGAGTGGGCCTGCTAACACAGACAGGTAAGTGAAGGCCCAAAGCTGACTGACTTCCTGACTGACCTTGCCTCGCTTTGACATCGACTGGCTGCTTGACTGCTCTGGTTGGAAACACCCTCGGAAAATGTTGCATTTTTTCTTAGCAGAATTAGCACTAAGCTATAAGACCATCTAAAAAAAGACCTGCCTGTACAGTGGGCGCATGCCATAAACTGACAACATAGTTTATATCCCCTGGCTGGGGTTGGGTATTGTTTGAAGTCCATCCATCCAGATTCTGCTCATTGCTTCCAGTTTGTGTCACTTTCTCAAATGATGAGATAACAAGAGTATTTTATTTAAAGTAGTATCTGCACCTCAACAAAATAACAAGTATTTACCTTTAACTAGTAACTGCTAAAAACCCATGCCATAGATGTATGTATTAAAATTATGTTGAGTAGTGGGTAAAAATAGAGCATTTGATAAAACTAACACATATATACCCATGGGGATCTATAAGGATAGCATTTCAGTTCCCAACCCTATTCATGACCATTTATTTGTACGATACATTGTTCCTGTTGTCATTTTCTGTGGGTGTATCTATTGGATTTGTATGACAGAGTCAGTACACTCTCCAGCATAAAGACCACTCTGTTCTAGTATTATTTTCTTAAATTAGCCAAATTGTCTTGGACTAAATGTGCTTAGAGTGCACTGAATCTGTTTGCTTTCTGTGTGCTTGTCTAAGACTTGCTTGGCGCTATGCACAACCTGGCTCAGTCCTTGCTTCTCTTTGTCCCCCTCCTTTTGCTCTTTTTGCCACTTCTGTCTACTCTCTCTTCCCCCGTGTCCACTTTCTGGCCCTCCTGCTTCCTACATTTCTGCTGTATGATTTGCAGGTATATTTCACCACGTGGTTCCCTCAGTGTCCTCCCATCAGTTTGGGACGACGCTGCCCACCTCTGGAGGCCTCAGCTCTCTGCTCAGTCTCTCCTCCTCTTCCTCCACCTCCTCCCAAACCCAGCAGCAAACCACCTCCCATCCAGCCTCCACACGCCAGACCTCTGTGTCCTCACCTCTCCCCTTGTCTTTGTCCCAGGCTCAGCACAGCCGCACCCAGTCAGTCCTGCACAGCCCTTCTCCTCCCACGCTGTCTTTGCCCCCTCCACCGCCCCTCCACAGTGTCCCCTCCTGCTCAGCACCCACACACTGTGACACCCAGTCATCCTCCCGTTCTGACTCCCTCCACTCTTCCCGTCTGTCCCACTCCACTCTCCATCACCAGAGGGCAGCACAGTCGTCGCTCTCTCTGTCCATGTCCTCCTCCACCTCTGCCTCGTCTGTCTCTGTCACTGCTACCGGCTCCCTCTCTTCGTCTTCTCTGTCATCCTCTTCCTCATCTCGTCCATTCGCAGTGCACTACTCCCCACGACTGCCGCTTCCGCCACCAGCGAGCAGCTCAGGTGGTGGCGGGAACATGTGGAGGACTCAGGGCATGCATGGTACATATACCAGCTCCCAGCTACCCAGCTCCCGGCCGAGATAGGGTTTGAGGGTGGGGGTCTAGGGGAGGAGAGGGGAAGGGTAAATGGCAATCAGTGGGTAGAGAGGTGAGAGAGACTGGTAGGGAGTGAGAGACAGAATACCTGTTTACCCTGTGCTCCCACGAGTGGATGATCTGAATGAGCAAGGTAAGTCAGTCAATTTAGATTAAAACTATGAATATTCTGCAACACAGTGTGGGTTTTGAAAGTGACTGGATTTATCTGATTGTACTAGGATTGAATATCTATGGTGAAGAGGGAAAAAAATTAATCTTGTAGGTCAAAATAAAGAATCAAATTACATGTATAGTAAACCTTCTCAAAGAAATGGTATCATCATTTTTACTTATTTTTAAATATTCAGGAACTTTAAGAAATGATGAGAGAGTATTTCAAAAGCTTGACTTTGTATATGTAGTAAAGACTGAAGATAGTAAAACAAGATATTGTTTCTGCTGTGTCGTTATTTTTTACTAAACAAATCTTTTTTTTGTGAGCATTTGTCATTGTGAGGCACTAAGTCAACAATCAAGATATTAAATAAATATTTTGAGTTTATGATTACTGAAATACAAAGTCATTTAATAAGTTACATCATTATTTTTTGGTAAGTTTTACATTTGGTCAGGTTAGTTTTGCTTTCACCCCATCGTTTTACAGAGGACCAGTACATTTTACCATCCTCATGTACGTGTGCTGCCTCTTCAGAGATCAGCAGCATCTTATGCTAGCATGTTTTTCCTTTTTCCTTCCACTTTTTACTAGGGGTGTAACAGTACGTCAAAATCAGAGTTCAGTATGCACCTCGGTTTTAAGGTCACAGTTCAGTTAATTTTCCGTACAGGAAGGGGACAACACATTAAACTGCACATCTTTTGTGCAAACAAGAACAGCTTTAATAACATTAAAAATGAAACATAAAACAGCTTGATGTTAATTCTCCAATAAATATAAGATTCTCAAATAAACAAAATAAAAATGTATACAATAAAATACATAATAAGTCTGAAACAACATCAATATTTTGTCATCTTTGAAGGACATGAACGATACATAATTTGTTATTGCTTAGGCTTGGGTTAGGGTTAGGATAACCTCTGAAGAACCCAGAGATGTTTAAATGCCGCTGGAAGCTGCGTTTGTACTGCACTCGTATTCACATTTGTGTGGTGCTGTTTCAAATCAATTAACAAGTTTGACATACTGCCAAAAGCCTACTTGGTCTCTACTAAACAGTGCTGGCACACTGCCTTGATCTTTTCCACTTCTCTTTGTCCATTTACATATTTCAGTGGGAAACTGAAGTGTCTCCAACCAGCAGTGGTTGCAACCAAGCCGTGCTGAAGTGCGCAATGTGGACGCAGTTGCTCATAATAATGCAGGCACAATGTATATGTGATATAAAAACCTCTTCTCCTGCTGCCTAAACATATAGGAAGCTCAATTAAACTGAAACTAGTTGCCTTACATAATGAGGAAATCCAGTAATGTGTGCATGTGACTAAAATGACTCAAACATAAGCCACAAAGTAAGTATGTGTGGTGTTGTGATATGATCTCCTATGTACTGACCTATCTGCACCTCAGCCAATCATGCCTTACCACAGCTCAGGCCAAATGGCCCCAGTGTGAGTATGGTCTTAAACGACAGAACAGGGTCTTCAAGCTCTGGCTTCTTTTTTGCACTACTGCTAGTCATGACCTCCGTTAACCAGAGGCTGCGCTGCAGCGTATTTGTTTACAGAGTAGACATGTGGCTATCCTGTCTCTCACTTAATGTGGTCTTCATTTTCTTCTTCAATTAAGCAGTGTAGATGCTACTTGCCGTATTACTGCCATCCACAGGACAAGTGCTGCTTCACAGTATACTTCATATTTTCACTCAATATGTTCTCTGTGGGAACTTGGCTCTCCTCTGTCTCATGCCAAATGGTGTGTACCCAAAAAATACAAATACATGTTCTGTTACACCCCTACTTTCTACTTATTTTTCTTCTTTTCTTTTTGGCAACGATATCCACATATGTAGCTTTTTAATGGCCAAAGTTAAGTGTGATCAAGACCACCTCATTTATTCAAACCAAACGTCAGCTGTTTGGTCCAAAGGAAGTTTTACACCAACAGATTTGATTCCGATCTAAATGGAAAGTCCGGCAGTCCCTATGTTCCTTTAAACATTTTGAGAACATGTATACATTGACATTTTAAGTCATTATCTTTAGCAACTTATTTTTTTATTTTATTGAGGTACTAAGTAGTTATTTTAAGATAATACAGCAGCAGCTTTTTACCAACACTGTGTCCATTTGATTCAATGTACTTTTGTTGTTTGTTCCATAAGTGATGAAAGTTTCCTCTGCTTTGATCTTTCAGGTAATTGATGAACTACCTCAACACTGAATAAACTATGCAAATGTCCAGGTGTGGACCAAGGCACTCTACTCACTAGCTGGTGCTTCAAAACATCTGCACTACCCATCTGCCTACAAGACCGGCTTCTGCACTGGGATATCACACACACACATACACACCGTCACACACATTCACTCAGATACCTAGGCCGCCATTCTGGTCACGCTGAGCAGAATTCATGTGTACTGGTCATGTTCACAAGTGTTGGTTCAAATATTGTTAATTTTCTGAAAGAAATATCAGTACCGTCTGCTGTCCATCATTGAATGAATTGAAATAAGGTGCTTATTAATGCTAACATAAATTAATATGTAGTAAAATAATTGCTTTTAATGATTTCATTATTGGTTATTTGACTATTTTTTTTTTCAATCTTCAGATTGATATTATTCCTCTAAAAAAAAAAAAAAACAGCCAAATGCTTTATTGATGTTTATCAAACAGAAAAGTTTGACACTGAAACAATCTGTATAGATACCAGTTATTTTATTCAACAACTTCTTAGATGTTGCAACTTCTATTTACTGTTTATTTAATGATGGAGTGAAAAACACAGGCTGCCTTTGTAGAGCTGATTCTCATCAGTGGCCACGTTCTCTCTAGACCCATTCACTGAAGTGTGTCCGGTGCTGGGCAGCTTTGCTTTTGTGCATGATGGTGCTCTCTATCTCTTTTCTTCCTTTTTGTCTTTTACATTTAGGACTTCAGAGTCACACTGGATTGGAAGATGTAGATCTTGTGTAGCATAACATTTTGAGCCCTTGCTTGAGTGTTAATGACTCCCATTAGACTCTGATCATATTATGAATGAATCAGTTCAGCAAGAGCCAACATAAAATACAATATCACAATATTAACCATTAAAAGCAAAGTCTTGAGAAATGGAAACTTGTGGGGCAAAGTTTGGTTCCAGATGCCTTTTTAATAATAATGTGGAACCAAATCCGTGGTCTTCAAAAAAATGAGCAGATTCAATTTAGTAGAACAGGAGCCACAGCAGCGCTACATATTACATAATTTTCCTGGACCCCAATGAAATTATATCAATAACATGGTGCTCAATGTTGACTTCTGGTCACTCTCTTGTAAACACCCAAAAGTGGGTGCATCATGGTTAAATTTAATGACGATAAGTCCAGGTGTAAAGGAATTGTACGTATTTGATCAGACATATGTTTTTCCTCGTATTTTTCTCTTTATAAGTCAGTTTGATAAATCACACTACTGCATTAGACATCAGTAAACACATTCTCCAAACAGGAATATTAAACTTAAGCTCAATCAAGTTAGATTTATTGCTGCTGTTAAGTGCAGTTTTCAATAAATATTTTCTACTAAAATATGACACATGTATGGACAAGTAACAGCATTTAGTTTATACAAAGGCACACAGCATCATGCATGCAAATCCTCACACACTGGGAAAACATGACCATAACCACAACAAACTACTGGTCTCCTTTCACACCTTTTTGTTTGCTTTTTTATTGTGTAAATTGGGTTTTTTTTTTTTTTTGTAAACAATGTTTGTACTGTGAATGTGATCAATTCTCTGACTGTATAGATGTGTATAATTTAGATTATTATATTTATGCTGTTCGCCTCGCTTTTGTATATGTTTTTCTGTTTGTTTTTAATCCTGAAATGTGTTGACATCGTAGAATGCAATTGTGTGTGTGTGTGTGTGTGTATATGCGTGTACTTGACTCACAGTCTGAAAACAATGGTGCTACATTTGGACTGTGCCTGACCTTATTTATTCTGTAGTAAAACCATCAAAAAAACAAAATCCAATACTTGGTGCTGTACACAGGGACATTTGTAAAGCCGTTTTGGCCTTTGTCTTTCTCCCATTTAATATGCTGTTGTCTGGTTCTGTGAATGCCTCGTGTACAACTAACTGTAGACACCACCTTTTGATAATACTACTCAGCAGCTGCAGATGCAACAGCTGGCTCAGAGTCTGTGTAAACATGTATTAGGCCTCTGTCGCGGTAGTTTTAGTCATATGTCAACCCACTCTGGTCTCAAAAGCTGCATATCTGAGCAGTCTGTAAGTGAACAAGACACTGTTTTTGTACATAAGGTTTTATTTGTCTTTTTTCCCCATCATAAACAGAATGGTATAAGAAATGTGTATCTATATTATCTATATACATATATATGAAAAAAAAATCTATATATATCTATATATATATATATATATATGAAAGGGGTGTTTTGGTGCTGGCATTGTGACCCTTACATTAACCTGTTAAACAGGAGGCTTGAAGCCAAGGAGAGCAAAGCTTTGCCACTGCAGGACCTTAACAGGTGACATCAGAGACGTGGCAGCACCTGCATCAGCTTCTATTTTCTACAAACTGCAGAAATGGAAACCGTGTTTACCACAACACAGAGGTGCTATGGTGTGAACACAACTAGATTCCAGCACTAGAACTGTTCACACTTTTATCAAATGTTTTTCACATTTGTTTCTTTTTTTAGCTTCCCAGATTTTGCAGGAAAACATGGTGCTTCTGTTTCTAAACAACAGCAGTCCAGACTAAATCATTTCTGGTGCAAACGTAACTACTTGTCGACTTCCTTACACACACTGTCTTTAGATGTCTTAAAACGCGCACCTGGTAATGTGAGCAAAAATGGTGTACTTGTAATTTCAAGCTGATGTAAAGCACTCGCTTTGGGTGTACGTGCGCATTACTTTGTCTGGAGTGAGAGCAGCCAAGGTTTCTTTTTCCTTCCTTATTTCCTCAATAGTGGGAGATACCTTAAGCTAAGTTTGTGTGTGCATTTTCCACTTTTCCAGTGCACCAGAGGGAAGAAGACTAATTATCAAAGCTTTATAGAAAAAGTCCTGTCTTGTGCACTCACTGTAAGCAAAATAATTTCTCCTCCGCAAGTGTTTTAAGTGAAAAGAAGTCATTTATTCATTTTAGAACAGATTTAGAGACAGTAGACCGTTTATTACCAGCACTGAGAGGACTTTTTGTAATTATTGTTGATGCTATTTAAAGTTTTTTTACTCTTGGTGTTTGATACGATTGCAGTTCAATGTCACACTTTTAATTGTGTCTTCAGACTCCTGTCAGTTTTTAATACTTCTAGTCAAACAGCACGGTGCTCTCCTTCACTTAAAACAAGGAAATTGCAGCTATTGATATAAATACTACTCTTCCACTGTTGTGCTGCAGGGTTTATGGTCATCTTCAACACAAGGTTGCCTGGCGGCTTTCTGATGGTCCAATCTTAACCTAGCAGAGGTTCTCTCTACACTGGAGCAGCAGGTGTTATGTTTGTGCAAGTGAGAATGAATCTGTCGAAACAAATCTGCCTGTGGAATCGGCAGTGCTGTCAATCAAGTCCTTTGGCGTTGGAGCAGGAATTGTCCAGCGTGCTCCATCCTGGTACATTACTGGTGGATAATGTCTGAGCTGTTTACTCGAAATCCTGCCATAGGTCTGAACTCAGGAACTCCCCCAGATTGCTTGAAATTCTGTGCATCATTTTTCTGAAACTGCTGCATGGCACATGTTTCTTTACCATCTTGTGGCATGAAAAAATAGTCCCTTTCTAACCCAACTCAGGATTAACCTCAGTGAGTGTATTTGAACCTGAATATTTGTAATTTCCCTGCGGTTTCCACAGGACTCATACTCACTGTCACAAACATCCCGCGACTCCAGTGAAAAGCTTTACTACGAGTCAGTCTGAGCATGAGAAGCTGTGAAATTCAACGACTTGCAGCATCTTCCTCATCTCACAAATGCCTCTGTCTAGATTTGCAGGGGTTCGGTATCCTTCGTTGGGAATCCCTCCTCATCCTCCTCTCTGTATGATCTGGAGTGGGAGTGGGGGGGGGCCAGCGCAGGACAGATCAAACCTTTGTAGAGTAACTCTGATCAGTGAAGCCAGGGCAGGGTTTGAGGTGCAATTAAACAGCAAACCTACTTTCCAAAACGCCCTGGATTTCCATGGAAAAATTGTTACTGTTCGGTGTTGGTGCTTTTATCCTAAGATGTTATAATGAAAAATGGAATTAATGTTTTTTTTCTGCGTTTTATGATTATTAATAAAATGTTTCATATAATATTTGAAGTAATTTTGTTGTGTCCAGTGGTATTTTCTCATCATAATCACCATATAAGTTGTAAGAATCCAAGTATTAGACCTTCAGCTCCAAAAAGAATCTAAAGATCGCTAGGTTATTTATAGATTTATGTTTTGTCGTTTATTTTACAACCCTGTTTCCAAAGATGTCGGGGCACTAAAATGTAAATTAAAACAGGATGCAATGATTTGCAAATCTAAACCCGTGTTTTATTCCCAATAGAACAGTGGTTCTCAACTAGTGTCACACTGTGACCCACATTTAACAAAGGTCATGACCGGCTTTTATTACATTCAAACCAAGTAAATGTGTTATTTTTAATCAACTAGTATGCAAGATGCACACATTTTCATCACTGTATTAAAATTTATAACTCACAGTAATAAAAAAGTAAAACTTGAGAATAATTGATAAAATAAAACAATTGAACAAAGAACTGACAAAATAAAGTGTCCACTAAATGAACAACCCAGTGAAATGAAAGAAAAAAAATTGAAAGAAAATGGAATAAATAAAGAACAAAATGTTCATAAAATAAACAAAATCAGCAAAACCAACAAAAAAATAATACTGTAATGAACAAAAGAATCCAGGAAAATTAAATAATTTAAAAAAAAACAAAATGATTAAGCAGACTCCAATTATACAAATACTGAGTACAGATATGACCCACTCAGAACAAGTCTGACCCAATTTTGGGTCTTGACCCACAAGTTGAACAGCACTAATAGACAAAAGTTATTGAAACAGACATTTTACCACTTCCTCGTAAAAAAAAAAAAAGTAGCTCCTTTTGAATTTCATGACAGCAACACATCTCAAAATAATAATAATATTTAAAATAAATGAAGAACAACATAAAAAGGCCAACATGATGTGCTGAAATTCCATGCATCTCTGACTCCTACAGCACAGGGCTGGATCTCAGCGAGTTTCAGTCAGTACTTATTAAGAAATCTTCTATAAATAGTGTGTTGATGCACTGTGTACAGAATTATGAACAATTCCTGTCGTTCCTCCCTGAAGATTTGTGAGGCGCAAGAATGAGCCTTGACTTTATCTCTTGGGATGCACGGTCTTTGAGCGACTCCAGGACCTTGACTGTCTGTAAAACAAAGGTGCAGCTGTGTGAGCAGTGATGGGAGACACAGCTCATGACATGAATAACACATCTGGAGGTGTGCAGAAGTATCGAAGGTAATCCTTGGCATAAGCAACATGAAAGCATGGATCCATCCTACCTGTATCAACTCTTCAGGCTGCAGGTGGTGACACATTTTGGGACCTTTAGTCCTAACTGCGCATGGCTTAAACCCCACAGCCTACATGAGTATTGCTGGTGGCCAGTCTTATCCTCACTTAACCGCACAGGGTATCATCTTATGATAGCTGGGAGGTCCAAGTCAGAACTAGCAAGGTGTACCTAATAAAGTGACCAGCAAGTCTGTGTTCATAAAAAGCAGAGACATTACAATTTGTTCATGTTTGTACAAATATGTGGAATAAGAATGCAGAAAAAGCATCATGAAGATGACAGAATGTTTCTGCTTTACCCACATTTCACATTTTTTAACCCTTAGGCAAAGGCGGCATTAGATTTACAGTAATTATAAATGAAGGTAAAATGTAATGTCAGTGATTATTTTGACTTAAAATGAACAAATTAATCAGGAAGAATGAGCCCCATAAGAAGCAAAACGTACAAAATAGTAAGGAAAATGAATAAAAGTGTCAAAATCGAATGAAAAATGAACAAAATAATAAAAGAATAAAGAAAAAGGAAGAAAACTAAGAAGTAAAATAAACAAAGCAATGAAGAAAATTTAATAAATTAAATCCAAAAAGAAGAAAATATAAACCAAAAATGAATAAAATTAGAAGTAAATTTAACAAAATGAGCAAAACCATTGAGAAGTTGGAAAAAAAAAAACAAAAAAAGAGGAAAAATTAACAAAGTAACCAAGTACGTGGATCAAATTAGAAGCAAACTCAAGAAAAATGAACACAAATAAACCAAACAGGACAGAAGATGCTTTTTAAAAAAAATCAACAAAAACAACAACAAAAAAAAACTTTCAAGAAAATTTGTCTGCATTTTGCTGCTTGCTGAGTTCCTTGGTCTTGTATACACCACTATAATAAAAAAACACTACACAAATTGTGTGTTGGAATCATCGTTTTGTTTTTATACATCCCCAAATAGTAACTAAAGCATAATTATGATTATATATTTCGTCCTTTTGGCTGCTCCCCTCAGGGGCCGCCACAGTGAAATACCAATGATTCACATGTTTGATCTGGCATAGGTTTTTTATGTCAGATGCCCTTCCTGACACAACCCTCACAACTCGGTACAGTGAGAGTAGCCAATTAACCTAGTAGATGTTTTTGACTGTGGGAGGAAGCTGGAGAACCCGGAGAGAACCCACACAAACTCCACCCAGTGTTGGGATTGAATCCAGGACCTTCTAGCTGTGAGGCACGAGTGCTACCCACCATGTCGCCCAATTATGATTATATATATTTAATTATTTTCAACCACTATTTGAAAGATTGGAAGAACTACAAGGCTAAAAATGTCATATCCCCAGCCTTTTGAGAATTCATGCATAAAAGGGTTAAATATCTTTTGCATTTATTATACACCTGCCAGTAACTAAGGTACGTTATATTAAGTGGAGGCAACAGGTCTTTTTTCCCTCTCATCAGTAAAATAAACAGTATTTACTGCCCTGTTTCCAAAAAAGTTTTTCACACAGTGGTTGAACTCATCACCATCTTTTTATACCCTCTTCTGTCCCTGAACCTCGTCAAATGTGATAGATTCAAGTCAGGTGTTTTTGAAGTCATTCACTACATTTCCAGCCTTTTATTTGCCATGGCCCAAACTTTTTTGACACATGTTGCAAAATAGGCATATAATAAAAATAATACAGTAATAATAATAATAATAATAATAATAATAATAATAATAATAATAATAATAATAATAATAATAATAATAAGAATAAATTCCTTAGTTTCAAAGTAATTTATGTTGTTATTTTGCTTGAACATTCAGGGTTATTTTTAGTTGGCATCTTGATCCTGGAAATTTTTAGTATAGTAGTGCTTATGTGAGGATTACGATCTTTGACTTCTCAAGTGCATTCGATATAATCCATATACTCAGAGTCAGGCTCAAAGGGTGATGGCAGTGGACCCCTCCTTCGTTTCCTGGACCAAAGATTACCTGACAGGGAGACCACAATTCTTCAGGTTGGGGACCTAAGATAGGAATGAGCAGCACTGGAGCTCCACAGGGGACTGTTCCAGCTCCCTTCATGTTCACACTTTACACATCAGACTTTAAATACACTCTGAGTCCTACATCCAGAAGTACTCTGATGACACTGCTATTGCAGCATGAATCGAGAAAGAATTGGAAGAGAAATACAGACATATGAAAATTAGCCACCTGTTATTGGTGTCAGAAAAACTCCCTCTTGGAGAACACCACCAAGACAAAAGAAATGGTTCTGGACTTCTGACTGTCTAAGACCCCACTTCACTTTAGCCAGTCAAAATTGGCAGTAGGGATATTGAAATGGTGCCAACATACACATATCTTGGTGTACATTTGGACAACAACAGATGGACTCTATCCAAATGGACACTTCTTCTTCTTTTCCTTTCGGCTATTCTCTTCATGGGTCGCCACAGCGAATCATCTGCCTCCATTTCACCCTATCCTCTGCATCTTCTTCTCTCACACCAACTACCTTCAT